>SMSQ01019289.1:12112-23176 GCA_019453375.1 Ctenoplectra terminalis | reverse complement strand
GGAACGCAGCAGGGTTAAGCACGCGATAAAAAAAGAGAAACTAGTAATAAAAGTCGAAGAAAAAAGAAAGAAAAATCGGCAGTCGTGATCCTGCATCGCTTTTCCGTTTCACGCTTCAGAATTTATCGTCGAATCCAGCACGCGAGATGATAACAGCGACTGCTATTCGCTCGCCCTGCTGCTTGAAATATTCCTCGCATGGAATATCGCGTTCTCTCGAAAACGATTCTCGAAAGACAGAGACGGGCTCGACACGGGGGTAAAAGCCTTTTACGCTAATACAAGCGTTCAACTCGCGTGCGCCACGCACTCCGTGCACATCGATCTCCGTGCACCGCTGGGGAACGGCGAGAAAGCGATGGAGGAGGGAAACGTGCAAGATTAGCCCCAAGACGCGAAATTTCTACGAAATAAAACACGTGTACGTGCGAGAAAAATAGGTTTCGCGATTTGTTTTATTTTTTTTTTTGTCACTGGCGATGAGGAAGTTTCTTCTCTTTCAGGGGACGAGTTTCTCGTATCGTGAGAATTATGTCGCGGTGGAAGTGCATTAGTATAGCGTGCGTTGTTAACACATCTTAAGGGGGGAACCTTGTGTAAAATGAAATTTTTGAGCATTTTTTTTTTTTTTTTTGCTTCAATCGATAGGAAATTCCCTCACGAATACTATAAAAAAAGTTAGAAAGTGATCAGAGATGTTGTTGTATGTTATTTTCATAATAAAGCAAATGGTTATATTTGGCTCAGGTAGTCGAGCGCTCGGTCTTTCGGTCCTTTTTTAATCTGACTGTTAGTAAATTCTAGTAATTCTGACTGTTGAAACAATATTAATGTACACCAATTATTATCCCTACCATAACATTGCTATTTTCGGCGTCTATACCTGTTATAACGGTTTTGAAAAAGATGCTCCTCCGCTGAAGGGTTCTCGCTCATTGTCGGTTCAGTAACGTCTCTCGAGTGAAATCGGTCGTTTACAGAACTTTTTAAAATACGCATAAATTGAAAATGAAAATTGAATCCTAATTATCGTCCGAATCGTCCCAGACGGCGAAAAACTCCTAAAAAATTTGATTTTAAGAGTGCGGGAAACGACTAAACTCGTTTTGTGTATATTGTTATTAAAGCGCGGGGGACGACAAAACTCGTTTTCTACGAATTATCGATCGCTTTTTTGGTGACAAAGCGATTTTTTTACAATAACTTAATTTTTTTTTGCAGTAAATTCCTAAAAATGGATCACGATAGAATAGAATGTGACGAGGAAGAATTGTTTAAGTTTTCGATTTTTCAGAAAGTATCTTTATTTTTATAAAGCGAATAAAGAAATTAATTTTTAAGAAGAAACTGAAGGTTTGATTAAAAAATAACCCGTAGTTCAAAAGTTATAGCTATTTTAAAGTTATTTAGCTATCACCAGAGCCGTACGCATACGCTCAACTTTGTTTTTAAATTGCTCGCTATCGTTATTCGTTAGCTAAAAAATAGAAATGGAGGGTGTTGTTGGAGACGAAAGTAGTAATTCTGATTGTTTTGCGTCACAGCGTCGACGGTTTGGTTCGCTACGATTAAATGGCGCGGGTTTTGCACTCAGAGAATCGCGGTCTGACCGAAACCCTTTTTACAAATTTGAAGTGGACCGTATAATGTTTTTTATCTCGTAACGATTGCGTGATGTACGAACCGGTTGCTTTATTGACGCCTGTCTACGAAATTCGGTTGTGTCTCCGAAAGAGTTTGCTTGTTGAATGTTTGATGTTCTACTAATGATAATGCTGATGAGTGTTCGTGTATAGTCTTTTATAAATGTTGCCTCTGGTGTGATTGGTTTTTCAGTGTGTACGGAGTGGGTAGATTGTATTTTCTATTCGATGATTTTTTGCTATGGGTGTGACTAATGTAGCGAGCGTGGGAAGTGCCGACTTGGCGAAAGTGGGAAAAATGTTTATAATTTTTGTCCTATCGTGTGAAATGTAACGGTATCTGGTCCCGTTCGCTTGGGTCAGGCATTTTACGACTTAACATTGATTATAGTGAAGAAGAAATTAGGCCACCGAAACGAAGACAAACTATTGAACATGATAAAAAAAGAATTTAGCGATAAAGACTCTTCTTTTTATATTTCCTTACGACCGGTTGAATTAAAAAGCGTGAAAAAGAAAAAGAGAAGCAAACTCGAGAACCAATGATTAATTTACTTGTAACAAAACTATCGTATTATTGGATAACTAATCTAAGTATACACGCAAAATCGTGTCGGAACGGATAACCAGGATCGCAGTGTAACATAAATCACTGGCTTCAAACCCGAACATAGAACCAAAGTCCTTCTGACTCAGCCCAAAATCAAGGACTCCCAGGTGTCCGCAAGGAGAAGAGGTGTTCGCAATTACCCCATCTTCCCCTACGCTATATGGGCTCGGGAAAAATCAATAATCTAACTTCCGAGTTTCGGCACACCGGAAAGACAAAAACAGAGAGCGATCGCCCGCTGTTGAATGCGGTGATTATAAAATGTGCATTCTAACAAATGTTAAGCTAAAATTTCTTTATACTACAATTTATACTATTATATAAAGAGAACTGGTTTTTATATTCGTGCAGAACTCAAGAACTATCTAACAGATCTTCCTCAAATTTTTAAATTAAATTATTCCTTAAATTATTCCTTAAATTATTCCTGAATATTCTAGGATGGACACAGTGTTATTAACTATAATTAATTATTAACTATAATCGAAAACGTGTTATTAACATATAATTGATATGTAAATTTTTTCACGCGTGCAACTGTCCTGCAGACCACGTGACGCGCGTGTACGACAGTCTACTTCGCGGCGCTTTCTCGCGAGTGAATTGAATTATCATGGATATATGTTATCTTAAAAGATAATTCTGATAAACGTGAATCGGTCACGCTAATATCTCGGCCGAAGTGAAGACACGGGATGCTAGTATTCTATAAAAGCAGAGCTTTCAATCAAAATACAGTCCCTGACCATCGAATTAGGACCACGTACGAAAATTTCGCTTTTATAGCTACAACGTTGTGTCATATATGGAAAACTGTCTTTGGTCGTTCAAATTATTACTAAATACGTCGGTAAGGATGTATACGTAGCAACTGATTTGTTACTATCGTGATAATAATGAAACTCTGTGGGCGATGAGCGATTCCAAAACCAAAAACATCGCTTTGCTCCCATGGCCAGGCAATTCTGCCGACTCGAATGCCATAGAAAATGTCTGGAGCCTACTCGAAAGACTAGTTTGCAACTCTCCGAGCGTCACGTTATCCGAGTTGAAAACAAAAATTGCAGATATTTGGGAAAGTAATGAAGATACAAAGCATGTGATCGAGCAATGTATACGGAGCGTGCCGGAAAGGATACAAGCTGTCTTCGAAGCAAAGGGTGGAAACGCAAAATATTAACGTGTGTTAACAACGTTACGTACAGTAGTAGTATATTATGTTAGTAGTTAATAAATTATATCGTTACGATTTGAACAGGTCTTTTAATTTTCCGTAAAACGTGAAAAATGCTGAAAATATGTAGCGGTCCTAATTCAATAGCCAGGGACTGTAGTGTGAAATGGTACAACAATAATACTATGTATTTGATAATTCGAAACTCTTAATCTGGCTCTTCAATGCTTTGCACTTGACAAAGTGTTAAAGCGAATAGCTGTTGCTAACATGTATGGATATTAAAAAAAATCTTAGGACAAGGAGTTGAAATATGTTAATTTGTATCAAAGAAATAAAAATGGAAGAACATTTAAAACATACACTACCGCCAAGAAGTTTGGAAACATTTAAATTGTTTTAAGAAATGATTTAATTATATTTTCAAAAACTAAAAAAATATATAATAAAAGAGAAAAACATATCAGAGAACAGAAGTTATATTTATCTTATGAATTTAACATTGCAATTTCGATTCGTGTTTTAACCCTCTGTGGTACCGTGTGACTTAGAAGCTATAAATGAAGATACAAAGCATATGATCGAGCAACGGATACAAACTGTCATCGAACCAAAGGGTGGAAACACAAAATACTAACATGTGTTAGTAACGTTACGTACAGTAGCAGTGTATCATGTTAGTAGTTAATAAATTACACCATTACAATTTCCACAGGTCTTTTAATTTTCCGTAAAACGTGAAAAATGCTGAAAATTTGTAGCGGTCCTAATTCAATAACCAGGGACTGTGTATGCAGGATTTATCAAGGTTTTAGCTTAACATTGCACAGAAACGAAAAGATATCGTCGATAGAAATAGGAAATCCGTGGCGTATGAATTATTATCTCAGACACTGTATGCGTACAGGACCAGCGGACAACAATGACGACGGTGAAAAACACTCTAACAATACAATATTATTTCCGAACGTTATGTAAAGAAATACTCTAACGATGCAATATTATTTCTGAACGTTATGTAAGGAATACTTTAACAATAGTCTATTATCTCCTAACGCTACATCTTTCATGCGTCAATCACGAAAGTTCCTTTTGAAACGATCCTTTCAATGCGCACCACCGCGCGTGTCCAACCATCGGCATCGTCTTTCGTTTATCATTGTGGGACGAGTAGCTTGTACAGGCGGGCGTACTTTGTCGCGCGGCGATCGAGGTGGAATTAACTTTCCCGATTTAGCGAGAAAAACGGTGAATCCTCGAGAATAAACGCAGCATGGCACGTGGCGAATAAATAAAAGGAGGCGCCCTGCTTCGACTCGAGGCTATGCGTTAACCCTTTGACTGCGGCGCGTTATTTAACCCATTGCCGCACACTTTTTATTTCGAAGTGGCGCTCAGAAACACATTTTTTTTTCTCAATTGTTTATGTCTACCAGATGAAATTGAGTGTAACTTGTATATTTGGAAGTGAAAATTATCACATTTGACCACAGTTTTATTACTCAATAATTAACAAGTGTATGCATTAGAACGCTTCGTACTAACGCTGTTCTTTTTTTAATAATTAAAATTTGCATGACGTCTATAGCCGTCATTTGCCTACATATCGACAAAAATTTGACGGCTATAGCCGTCATTTGCGGCAATGGGTTAAACGTCAGTCGCTGCGACTGGGGCCGTCCACTGTCTATTGACTAAAAGAGTACCCGGAGAATTGACCGAAAGATACTGAAACAACTGATTAAAAATACTGAAACGAACAGCGATACTTCGGTGCTATGCTATTTAACTTGTTATATTCCATGTTAAATCAATCGATAAAACAGTAAAGATGTTATAGTAAAAAAATGCAGAGGACGTATATTTACGGCTTTCGTATGTATCGATGGATACGTGAGGGCGTATATTTACGGCTTTCGTATATGCTGATAGACTTGTGAAAGCGTATATATACGCTTTTAGCAGTCAAAGGATTAAATCGTTGTGTCGGTACGTTGTTGTTGAGTCGCAACTATTTTAACCTTTTAGCTACTGAACGATACTACAATGGATTTCGCGTATGTTACCTGTTCGAACGGTACGTTACTATAGTGGGTTTTGTACGAGTCATTTTTTCGAACGATAGGTTATTGTGGTGGCTTTCTGATGGGCTAGTAAAAATAAGAGAATTGTGTAATGAACTTTGCCTTTCATTTAAAAATGATTTTAATCCATTTTGTGACTCATATCGATGAAAGTTTATTATTATTATATAAGTGTAGGTTGTCGGTCAGATAGTATTTCGATCTGATGTTATAGTAAGAAGCGTTATGCACAGTTTGAGCGCAGTTCGCGTCGAAGCTTGTATAGAGATACAGCGTTGGGGAAAGTCTAGCTGTAGCTAAGAGGTTAATATCAATTCCATGTATTCCGGTTCTTATTTTATTTACGATTTTAATACACGTGTGCAGTAATCATATATTTTCTTTTATTATAATTATTATAATTATTATATAATATTATATGATAATAAGGTTTCTAATAATATTAATACAGTGGTACAAGGATGATATAAAAAATTTTAATATTTCATTAAAAGCTTTTTTTGGTATATTTCGTTTAAAATTATTATAATTATAATTGTTATTTAATATTGTATTATATTATAATTATAATAATTTTAAACGAAACCACTATATTAATATTATTATTACAATATTATGCAATATTAATAAAAATATATATATATAATAGTTTATAATAATACAATATTAAATTATTAAAATTATAATATTATGTTAGTATAGTATAATATTATATAATAATAATAATAATAATAATTTTAAATGAAATATGCCAGAAAAAGTTTTTAATGAAATATTAAAAATTTGTATATCATCCTTGTACCACTGTATTAATATTATTATTACAATATTATACAATATTAATAAAAAAATACATATAATAGTTTATAATAATACAATATTAAATTATTATAATTATAATATGTTAGTATAATATAATATTATATAATAATTATAATTATTATAATTTTAATCGAAATATGCCAGAAAAAGCTTTTAATAAAATATTAAAAATTTTTATTTCATCCCTCTACCATTGTTTCCTATTAAAAACGCAAAACAATAAAAGAAAATAAAAGAAAGCTATGTTACTCGTTCTAAAAGCGATATAAGAACACAGGATCAAATAGCAGACTACTGTATAACTGGTTCTAGATAAGCAATCCAATCGTTGCTGATTATCCAACGGGACTGTTCGAATAAAAAAAATATGTAATTCCGAAAAAACAAAATTGCACATGTACACGGGAGCATTTCCCGTCGTTCTGACTGACGATTCGGACACGAGAAGTCGGCGTATAATGGCAAAACTCATTTCTACTTTACCTAGAGATTACAGTTATTTCGGTAAAAAAGTAGAAAAAAATGAGCGTCCCCACGAGCGAAAGGAAATGCAATTTAGTCGCGCGGCTTTGCGGGATTCGAACCGAGCAAAATGCGAACGTGAACCGTGAATTATTTGGTATTTCACGTTTCCCTTCTGTACTTAAAGTGTACCAAATATTGGAATTTTTATTTATAAAATTACCTATAGGAACAATTATCAGCAGACTGCGAAGGTTTACGAATATTATTGCAGAAATTTGATAAAGAAATTAATCTTCTATAACGCCGTATCGCTTAGAAAAAATGTTACAGGGTTGACACACGTCGATTTTGATGAATTTTTTATATGATATAGATCTCGAAAAAATATTAAACACGCATTTCTTTATATTATAATTTAACCCTCTATGGGACCGTGTGACTTAAAAGTTACAAACTGATGTTCCTATATTTTACAAAAATAATTTTGTTTAGTTATCACTGCACTATTAAATTTTATTACTGTATTACTGGCGCGTACAGGAGGTTGATCAGCAACCCTTTGTACGCTCGAAACAAGTATTATCCTGTCTATTGCAATAATTTCAGTAAAATCGATACGTATACTCAAAAAAAAGCAACGAGACGAGTGGACGAGATAACATACACGAACATTGCCCGTTTAAAAAATGGCTAAACCAACAATTTTCAACGTGAAATTTCAATAGCAAGCCGTGCTCCTGCACAACGAAGAATTTCGTAATATCATCGGATCCTTTAACCCACTCCGTTGCTACGCCGTTCAATTTTTCTCTTTGCCTTCTCCTTCTCCATAAGATCTCGTTAGTGTTTACCCCGGGACCGCGTTACCTTTATTAAAAATGTCATCACGGAAAACGCGGCTCTCGTCGTTTTGCCCGCGTTTATGCCGCTCCAAAAACGCTGAAAGAACCGTCCAACGCTTCAATTAAATCCTTTGATTTTCGTGCTCGCCGCTTTTAACCTGCCCACCCTTTGTTCCCCGCTGATTTTCTCGTTTGTTAACGAAACGTGTGCAACTCACGAGACGTTTCGTGTTTGGAAAACCGAGTTTCGAGGCTGGATCGACGGATATCTCTTTTCCGTGAAATTTTGGAGCTGCATGCCATAATAGTGGACCGATGCATTTAACATGAGGTGGTTTGGTTGCTGGGTTATCAAAAAGGTGGACCGTTGGAATAATGGATGGCGAAACAGAATTTGAAATGGATGCTTGTTAGAAATTCGGAGAAAAGCGGAGGTGTTTGTCAAGTCTCGGACGAGATAATTTAATTATGCTTTATAAAGCGTGGTTCATTATTTCGAAGCCAGTGTTCGTATCGCTGCTTGGTACCGATGACGATGGAACTCGAAAAATTTCAAACTTGATTTTGTTAACCCTTTGCAATCGACTGACGCCGCTACGGCGACACGCATAATTTTCTTCAGTGATTAAGATTGAAATTGAATTCTGTATCTTCGTCGATTCAAACGCTTCTTTTGTTTTAACCCTCTATGGGACCGTGTGACTTAAAAGTTACAAACCGATGTATCTATATTTGAAAAAATTAATTTTGTTTAGTTATCACTGCATTATTAAATTTGATTACTGTATCACTGTATTATCTTTGTTCACTTGTGTTTTCCTTGATTGTTACTTGTTTTAACATTATTAAGTAGCAGTGTGTGCACTTATCATATTTTTTATATACATTTACTAGCTTTAAATTTAATTCAACGAATCATGATATTTATCTTAACCCTCTGTGGGACCGTGTGACTTAAAAGTTACAAACTGATGTATCTATATTTTTAAAAAATAATTTTGTTTAGTTATCTACGGTAATTATTAGTTAAAACATTTTCAAATCAAAGTGAAAAACTGTAATGAATCGTAATTTCTTCTCTAATAAGCAGACAAAATTCGGGCTATAGAGGGTTAAAATAAACTAAATTAATCAAATAAATAAAAAATCGTAATTATATCGTATAAACAAAAAATCATAATTTTCTTCAGAGATTATGTTTTTAATTAAATTCTATATTTTAATTTAATTCGAACACTTCTCTTATTTTAAAATAAAAGTAGTTTCCAACAAATAAACATTTATAATTTTCCGTTTCTCTTTCCGAAAGAACACTAAATTTTCACAGCAGTCCTTTGAAACTTAAAAAAGTTTACGAGTGCAAAAGATTAAATACGAGGTCTACTTTTTTTTCTTTTAGATTGCACAATATTTAATTTACTTCCTTTTTCTTTTCAGTGTTCATTATAACAACAAAATTCTCCAAAATATATATTAAATGTATGTTTCTCACTTTTATTATAAATATTACTATTTATGTTTTAGAAAGCTGTACTTAAATTAAAATACAGAGCGTGTGTCCCGAAGCTTAACTGTTCCAAGCCTTTGAGCCAATTTTGTATCGCGTTGCATCGATATAAACGCGGCAATAATAATATCAAATTCAAAGCAAAAATCTATAATAAAATTAATAATAATGGTAATTGACAAGGCCTGTATCTGGTATTTTAAAAGATATAAATTTTGAAAAGCCTTTTCTCTAAAATTTACATTTTTTAAATTGTATTTTTTAAATCAATGGCAAGCAACGATATATGATTCGAAAAATAATTTTTATGCTATTTTTGTGAAAAAAAGGAATTTGTCTATAAAAAGAACAAAATTGTTATAGATACGTACTACTTTGTTTAAACCATTTACATTTGTATAATATTTCGTACAGATATTTATGAAGATTTTACCAAACGTAAATTAACGTCTATAATTGAAGAAAAAAAACTTTAAACCATTGGTGTCGACGACATTATGGAAAATCAATAACGCAATAAAATATGGAAGGAGATTTTGATCGAATGCCATGATCGACTTAAATAAAGCTTCGTCAGCGGAAGTTAAATGAAACTGAACGTCGCAGCATTATCTCTGATTAAAGTAATACCGTGTCTAGAACGAACGTATTATTAATGGTTCTTGATATGTTATCGGTAAATGCAATTTTATTCTTCAACTATTAATAACACAGACAATTTCTAATTCTTTTAAAAGCACATTTTTACTTCTTTTTATGTACAATAACTCTTATCTTCGACTCCAGTCCTAATTATTACACCTTCATCTTTTCAAAACACTTTATTTCATTTTATCTTGTCTGTTTCCAAAAGATTCTCAAAATAATTCTCGTTTCTCTCACTTAACACTTAAACAACCGCGTTTGCCACCAATAATTGTACATCTGGAATACTATTAAATAACAAAAAAGAAATAAGAAACAAAATTATAGACTGCGTGTTGCTAAAAAAAAAAAGATTAAATATTTCCTAATTAAGTCATACAGCGATTTATTTCAAAACCAGGAGATCTCTCCATTCGTTCATTCAGCGACTTATTTCAAAACGCTGAGATTTCTCCATTTGGCTAGCTAAATGTTAATTACCATACGAAAGTATTTATTAGGTTGGAAACTATGTAACGGGCGTTTTTTGTTTAGTCCGTGTTCAGCTATGTTCAATTTTTTTACTTTATTTATTGCACGCAAATGTTTTAACACAGCTGTACGACTAGTTCCGAGTTTAGACCCAAGTGTTCGACTAGTTGTGCGTGGATCGGATTCCGCAGTCGTCCTTAACCCTTTCGCTCCGACGGGCGTATATATACGCCCTCGAAGAATGACCATTCAGGTACGAAGAGCGTATATATACGCTCTGGAAAAGTGAGTTCGCGGGTACGAAGAGCGTATATATACGTTCATACCCTATATACTTTGATTTCATACTTTACATGAGATACAACCAAGATAGATTATCGTACCGGATTACCAATAAAAAAACCGACTTGCGTCATTGATTATAATGCCAATATGGGAGCCGTTGACAAAATGGATATGGTTTTAAAATCGGTTGAATGTATACGCAAAAGTTTGAAGTGGTATAAAAAATACTTCTTCCACATGCTAGACATGGTTGTGTGGAATGCATATTGTTTATTCCAATCAGCAACTGCGACAAAATTACCGTTTGCCAAATTTCAATTAACTCTTATAAGGCAATTATTGCAAACATACGGGAAACAAACATCAGATATGAGATGTTCAGTTGCACGAAATCATAATAATCCTGAAAGAGTTACTGAAAGGCATTTTCCGTCTATATATTCGAATGAGGCGTCAAAAAAACAAAACCAGGTTCGAAAATGTCTCGTCTGCAGTAAACGAGGAAAAAGACGTGAA
>SMSQ01019288.1:0-12036 GCA_019453375.1 Ctenoplectra terminalis | reverse complement strand
TATAAAAAACAGTCGTGTGCATGCAATCGCGTATAATTGGTAACAACTAAACGTGATTATAAATTTACTATTTAGCAAAGAATAAATATTTATCGATGCAATCATAACGTACAGTTTCTACGTTGATTACAAAGTTATTACAAAATAGGAGATTTTAACAAAAAAGGAAATTGTTCGATCTGAAACATATTAATTACACTTACTTACATATGCGTGTTACAAATGAATTCCAGTGCGACGTACGGCTCTTTTACCAATATGTACAGTACGAGAAATATTCGAAAATTTTAAATATAGAATAAATTTTTTCTCAGCTAGGTGTTTGTGCATGTACGCGCGCGTACGCACTCGCATAAGCACGTTTCATGAAATTTATGCATTGACTTAAATAATCGACATTAACAATCGGGTGTAATGAAAGAGAAATAATATCACGTCGAAAGACATAAAGTATATAAATACAAAAATGTTACAAATTATTTATGACAGATTAAAAATTTGATACGTCAATGCGATTATTTAATATTTACTTAAGAATTAAGACCTGTTCACATGCATTCTGTATTATTGTATGATAAAACCAGTTAAAAAACAATTCCATCTGTCACGTTGAATCTGTCGAACATTGTCTATGTCCAATATTACTTAATCTAGAACAGCATTTCTCAATATTTGTAAAAGCACGGGCTGTTAAATTATTTTTTATAAGATGAGAATCTGTTGTGATAAATTTACTCGTAAATACCTTCCAAGTTTTTTTTTTAATTTCATTTATTGAACCGAGATAAGTATTATTAATTAATTATGTGATTGTTCTCTTCAAAATATTCACATAAGTATTATTGACTAATTATGTAATTGTTCTCCTCAGAATATTCACCTAAATATTATTAAATAATTATGTGATTATTCTCGTCAGAATATTCACATAAGTATTATTGATTAATTATGTGATTATTCTCCTCAGAATATTCTCATAAGTATTATTGATTAACTATGTGATTATTTTTCTCAAAATATTCATATAAGTATTATTGATTAATTATGTGATTATTCTTCTCAGAATATTCACATAAATATTATTGATTAACTATGTGATTATTTTTCTCAAAATATTCATATAAGTATTATTGATTAATTATGTGATTATTCTTCTCAGAATATTCACATGAATATTATTAATTAATTATGTGATTATTCTTCTCAGAATATTCACATAAATATTATTAATTAATTATGTGATTATTCTCCTCAGTATATTTCCATTATAAAATATTCATTCGTTAAAAATGCTTGGAAAATAAAAATGACAAATCCCAGGAGAACTTTTTACACTCTAACCATTGTGAAACACTGATCTAGATCATAAAATCAACCTCGCAATCCTTGAGAGTAATAACTTATGTATAATTTGTATATAATAATAATAAATGTACAATAAGACTAATAATTGTGTCTAATATACAATAAACAATATAATATTGTGTATAATAATCGCCAATTAATGACTCTGAGCTGAATTAAATGACAACGTTGTAATTCTTTAGCAAAAATAAATTTAAATACAGTAAAAGGAGGTGTTAACACCCTTCTCCGGTTTTTCAAAAGAATCCAAATTTATTAGACGCGACAGATCGAATAAATGTGTAATTAAAATTGATATATATTACAAGCCATGCGTCTCGAGTCAGCATAAAAAATTTCAAACGATAAAACACAAAATTCCATGTACAAAGAATTAAGTGCGACTAACCATTGTTTCTCCTGCCGTGAATTTCTTGGTCCTCCGAGACAGGTTCTAGGGGTGGCAGAGTATTATCCGGGCAGTAAGGCGAACTGAATGGAACGCCTGTACTGCCTTCTGACATTCCCGCACCATCCAAACCTGCACTGTGACAGCTTCGCGGCAAACTGGAATATCCTGTAAATTCGACAAATTGTAAGCATTCCGCTTCAACTTCTTTTGTAAATTGTTCTCAAGCTAATTCCTGTCTGTTCTTTAATTACATCATTGTTTTACGCCTTAATAGCTCAATTTATATTTGCATACATTGTACACACATGTTTTTTTGTACCGCTTTAGCTATCTATCGGTTCAATTCATATTTTAACACATTACGTACGGCGCTCTTTTTGGGGCGCTCTGGAAACACTTTATACGATGCATATATTCACTTTTTCAATTCGCATTTGCTAGCAGATATTCGCATAAAGTATTCTTAAATATTGCTATATATTTCTCATACATCTTTTACATTTTTTACATTTTAAAAAATTTTAATCATTTATTTTACAAGTTTGAATAATCCTTTGAATAGTCATTTTTTTTTCCCTAACCATTTGTTAAGGGAATACGCAAGACCTCGTTACCCTGGTAACAAGAAAGTATATTTCTAGTTCCTTAAATCGTCGATTGAGTCGAAGAAACCTGAAAACGAGATATCTCGTCACCCGGCCACAACGTTCGGATTCCTAAAGACGAGATATGTCGTCTCCTGTACGCAATGTGTTAACATACAGTGCCAGACAAATGTATTCAATATTGTGGGAATGGTAAGTCCGAGGTGAGAATGTTTAGTCTGGAGTGATAGAGGTGTGAATAAAGAGTGTTTGGGACAGTCTGATCGAAGTGCGAGAGACGAGTGTTTGGGCCGAGCGATAGATGTAAGAGAGACGAGTGCTTGGGCCGAGCGATAGACGTGTGAGAAAAGAGTATTTGGACCGAGTGACAGGGAATATCGTGTGACCGAAGAGTTTCTGGGAATGCCTGAGCAGAGTGAAAGAGATTGAGAATAGAAGAAGAGAGAATGAAGGAATAAATGAATGGAGAAAATGCGTGGAGGGGTTAGTCGAGAGTTAGTCGAGGGTTAGTCGAGAGTTAGTCAGAGAGCAGTGAGAGTTGAGTAGAGGAGAGTCGAGTGTCGAGTGAAGAGAAATAAAGAACGAGTATTGGATTATTGAGCATAGTTGTTAGTTAATAAATAGTTATTGTTCTTAAGACAGTGTAAGGATAAGTGTGATCAGGTATGTCGAGTGGTTGTTGAATGCGTGCGGTCGGGGTCGTCCTGCGACAGGACGGCGCCGGTGGTTGAAGTCATCGAGTGGTAGTGCGAATGGATTTATGGTTGCGAGTGAGACTGAGCCGGGTATGTTTGGAAAGTGTGACCGTGGCTGAGTGTCCTGAGTGCTAGAAAGAATGTTTGGGACTTGAAAGTTAGACCGTGAGAATGAAGTATACATGACTGCACGATTGGAAGGGATAGATGAGCAAGTTGTAGGTGCGAGTGGAAAGGGATGCATGTGGAGAAAAAGGAAAGAACGATTGGGAATGGAGTATAAGGGTGTGAATGTTCGGGCGCGTGGACAGTAATTATGAGAAAGAGTAAGGGAACGGAACAGTAAGAAGTAAGAAATTTGTAAGAGCAAACAGTAAGAACATTGTAAGTGTAAGTAGTAAGCAAGTCTGAATTAAATATATATCCATCGTAATCTCTAATATAAAGAGAGCAAGTAAGCAAGTTTTAATATCCTCCCCTTACAACAGTGTCCATTATTGAGTATTTATAGAGACACCCGTCTGCAACATAAAATCCCTACAATATTGTACTTTGTGACGGCCCTCCTACACTCCGCCACCAAAGGGACGTACAACACCGACTTTCCCGCAAGTCCTTGAAAACAGTACGATGAATGCTGTGGGAATGGTGAGTCTGAGGCATGAATGTTTAACCCTTTGCGGTCGGCAGATTTCTTCGGCTGGGAGTACCAGCTAGTCGGGGCAAATTTAGCTTTTCGGAGTCATTGTTCCCTAAGCGATTTAAAGTAGTATTAAATTCATATTTCATTATATTTTTATTTAATTATAAATTTATTTTTATTTACTTATCATATATTTCTCGATGGTAAAATAACGCGCGACACGTCCGAAATAGCTACCTTTCTGTTAATCTTAATTTTTCTGGATTGCTCTTTCGAGACGAGATCATGCCGCCACAGCGGCGACACCGACTTCTACGACAGTTTCGAAATGCCGCCACAATGGCGGCACCGACCGCAAAGGGTTAATCTGGAGTGCTAGAGGTGAGAATGAAGAGTGTTTGGGCCGAGCGATAGAGGTGTGAGAGACGAGTGTTTGGGTCGAGTGGTAGAGGTGCGAGAAATGAGTGCTTGGGCCGAGCGATGGAAGTGCGAGAAAAGAGTATTTGGACCGAATGACATGTATATTCTATTATAATTGAGTTTTATCATCTATTTGACACTACGATTAGAAGACAATGTGTACTAAAATTAACCATTTCGCTACGGACGCATTCTCCGGCGCGCTACTTTCGCTGAACGAGCCGCCGCGTCAAAAGTATGTACTCGAGGAACAACTGTAATCGGCCGTCGTACGCAGAGCGAGTGTACTCGCCCGTAGAAAGGAAAGGGTTAAAAAATGATCGCATAACGCAATTAGAAAATATCAATCATCATCGATCGATCGATATATATAAAAAGTTAAAAGGAATTATTTTTTACCCGTAGAAAAATGGATAAAAAAGTGAAAAATAGGGAAGCGAAGAAATAGATATTAAAAGTGGAAATGAATGTCTTAATGATGTTCAATGGAAGATTTTGAGTGTCTTTCAGTGGTCTACTTAACACTTAGCCGACCGATCGGGTAGATCTACCCATTTCCAAGCTAGTCGGTGGCCGACCGATCGGACAGATCTATCTACAGTACTGTGCAAAAGTCTTAGACCATCTACATTATTGATCTTGTAACTGTAATTAAACATATTTTAGAGAAGCATTTCTTAACACTGTTAAATTCAAATTTTTCCATATTGCCTTTCTTGCGTTGGTCATGCATAATTTTATCTGGTGAAAATATGTTTTAAAAATTCTTTAACAAGCAGAGCCTTGATTAAAATATTATGGAACGCGTATGCAAAGTATAAAGGAAACATACGAAGAAAGCCAAAAAGGAAAAAATCAGCTTGTTAAATTGTCGATAACAGAATGGCAGGAAATGCAAAGCAAGTTTCTTAAAATTTTGTCAACAATTATCTAAAAAAAGAAAAAAAAAAAAAACTGTCGCGTAGCGAAAGTAAACAGAGAATACACAAAATATTGATTGTTTTAAATTAATCAATATTTCTCAATCTAATTAACACCTCGTGAATCTAATTCTTAAAAAAAAAAAATAACGTCAAAATAAAAATAATATTAATCCATCTTAAATTCGTTTCTAAGAAAGCAAAATACTTTTTTTGGCAGGTGGTCTAAGACTTTTGCACAGTACTGTATTTCCAAGCTACGGTGACCGACCGATCGGGTAGATCTACCATTTTGACCCGAGGAACGCTTCTTTCTCTATAGAACTTCTTATTTTTATAGAGTACAACATAATTATCCCTTTGACTACGGTAGATTTTGAGACGCACCGGCCGTACCATACGGTAGGAATTTAGTTACGACGTACGCCGAGAACGGCGAAATTTTTTGTTAGGGGTACATTTTTTGCAAAATATATTTGAATAATCGAAAAACTGAGTTTCACTACATCGGAACAATATTATTTATTTATTTGTATTCTGCACCGAATCGTTACTATAAATATTAAAAATTTAATATTAATGTTAAGCTTAAATTTTCAGGGCGCCTATAGGCGTCCTCCGCATCAGAAAGCCAAACTGCGTCGAGCGCCTTTAGGCGCCCACAGTGTCGCAAGCGCAAAATTTCTAAGCGCCTTTAGGCGGCCACAGTAGTCAAAGGGTTATAATAACATGCACTAATTTTTTATGTCTTTTATTGCCCATTATTACGGTAAGCTTTTATTGCCATTATTAGCGCACAGCGCAGTTTAGCTTTCCCGAGCGCGGTGGAAACTGTACAGGTCTCTGTGGCGCGTGCGGTCGGCAAAGTGTTAACACTTAGAATTAGTGTTTCATCATCAAAAGCCGACCGCACGCGCCACAGGGAACTGTTCGGTTTCCACCGCTCTTGGGAAAGCCTAAGGAGCCTTCAAAATTAATTGATTTTATTATATGTTGTGGTCCACAGTAGCACTCCGTCAGCAATTACGAAAAACTGCAGGTCGAGGTAGTTAACAATGACAGGAAACGAGAAACGCGTTGCTACAGTCAAAATGGGAAATCTCCCCGATCGGTCGGGCACCGACTTGCTTTAAAATGGGCAGATCTCCCCGATCGGTCGGGAACCGACTTGCTTCAAAATGGGCAGATCTCACCGATCGGTCGGCAAAGTGTTAAGTCAGTTTTCGTACGTAGCGAGCGTCAGGCGTTGAGCGACTATGGTCACCGCTCGTAGCGAAAGGGTTAACCCTTTCGGTACGAGCGCCGGATATATCCGGCATCCATCTGATGACCTGTGTGTACGAGCGCCGGATATATCCGGCATCCATCTGATGACCTGTGTGTACGAGCGCCGGATATATCCGGCATTCATCTGATGACCTGGTGTGACTTATATAATTAATAGAATTTTATATAAATATCTTTTAATATTAAAACTATAAACGGCGCTTGTTAGAAGAAACATTGTTTTATTAAACAGAGTTCTTATTTAACGCCTAGAAAAATCTTCGTACAAAAGAGGACTGACCACGCGGTATGTGTACATTTTCGGAGCGGCGCCTCGTACAGCGAGAGTGTCACGGTGGACAGAGCGCTCGTACCGAAAGGGTTAATGGTAGAACGAAAAGATACTAACTTATTTCAACAAGATCTTGACTAGGGGTACTTGGGGTAGCCGGCACACTGCTAGCTTTTCTTCTAAGACACGTAGTTTGACATCGCTGTATAGGTGGTTCTTCTTTCCGAAGTGGACCCGTTTCTTCTAGGACCTCTTTTTCTGTCCTCCCGGTATATTTAAATTTTGTACCCCAGGAAAAAATGGATCCACCACTTACAACGGGTGCATCGGACGCCCTAGGTAATCTAATCAGAAAGAAAATTCTTATTATTAATTTACTTTATTTTATATCGGTCACAATCTTTGCACGTATCTTTCTACGTTCAAACAATTATATTAAGTGAATAATTATACGTAATGATATTTATACATCGTGATAATTTCAAGAGAACGGAGAATTTGTATTTCAATGAAAAAAAGTATCCACTTTGGTGATTCGTTTTCTAGCGTCTGTATTGTTTTTTAACCCCCTATGGCGCGGTGTGACTTGAGAGTTATACAGCGATGTATTTATATTTTTAAAAAGTTTGCTTTTATTTAGTTATCACTGTACTGTTAAATTCTGTTACTGTATTAGTGTAATGATACCACGATTCGTCTATAGTAATTACTGGTTTAAAGATTTTGAAATCAAAGCAAGAAACTGTAATCAATCGCGGTTCTTTTTTTCTCTGATAAACAAAATTCGGACTATAGAGGGTTAAACTGAAACTTCGGATAATATTTCTGTCTTGTACGTTTAGAAAATAAAAAAAATTATTTTTATTTGTATCAGATTTATTTGTTTCATTTTTTTTCTGTTCATATATATATATATATTTATTTTAACGTTAGAAAAAACAATTGTCTATTTTATATTTATATTTCCAAGTTTTTGATACGATATTTAATTTATACGTTGCACCTGAAGGAACGGTGTTATTTTGTTACGAAAGATGTTTAAAAGATTTTTATCAACCCCTGAGCCTTTACTTTCTTCAACCCATTCCTTTCTTTGATTATTATTATTCTTCAATTTTTTCGATAACACATTCATTGCCGGAAATTCTATTTAACCAGAAGAAAATATTATTTATATTAACCAGAAGAAAATAATATTTATATTAACCAGAAGAAAATAATATTTATATTAACCAGAAGAAAATAATATTTATATTAACCAGAAGAAAACAATATTTATATTAACCAGAAGAAAACAATATTTATATTAACCAGAAGAAAATTATATTTATATTAACCCTTAAGTTACACTGTGGGTTTAGATTTTTTTTCTAGCCTAGACTTCCTTTGTCTAATAAAATCATTTTTAATTAATATATTTAATATTTTTGTTATTCCAACTACACTATCTTATTTTTAAGGGTTCAAACGATGTATCCAATTTTTTTTAGCTTGAAAAATTTAATAGTTACGTTGTGGTAACTGTTTAAATTTGACGTAAGTCAAATTGACCCAGTGTGCAGCGTATGTCTCATACAGAAAGTGTATAGTTCAAAGGTTAACGCATTACTTGCACGAGTTGCACTTGTTTAAGTATTTAAAAAAATTTTATATATTATTTATAATTCATATGTATATGTACATTTTTAAAAACATACTTAAACAATTTTTTCTTTCTTTAAATCCTATGTTACAAAAATTCATAACAGAAAACTCGAAAATAAAGTTCATCGTTTCTCTCTAAAAGTATCGTAGAATAAAATATCATAGAACAAAGTACAATAATAAACTATTATTTATCACCAATGATGTGATGGTACAACGGAAGATCTCCCTAAATAGTAAGCAATGTATTAAATTCCTAATATTTCGATCTATTCTTGAACTATACTTGAACAGTATTCCAAACAATATTTATATATCTACCCGATGAAAGTTTCGTTTCTGCCTACTATAGCCATTAACACTAGGTTTACGGGCATTGATCGGATCATTTTCATGGATACATTGAAATACAAACTTTTTGTAACATCATTAGTTCGGTTTACTTCGAATTAATCGATTTTTATAAACAGAAATTTATTTACTCAATTTTCCTATATAAATTTCATTTCGAGTATAAACTAGAAAGATATAAATCTTTCTCACGCATCATTGTTAAACTCGAGCACGAAATTTGACGTCAAATTGACGGGTTCCGTAAATCTAGTGTTAACACATTGACGACGGGACCTTGTTTCTGTAAAACTTACCAGGGAATAAAGTTACGATCGAATAAATTCTTGGTTATATACTTTCGAGAATAAATTGTATTCTAAACATAGCTCTTAATTTAAAATTTCAACCGAACGAATAACTTTTTAAAAGCAACCTTTCATATATCGTCGTTTCCTATTCTCACCTTTTCAAAATCTGAAATACAAAACACGAGAAATCTCGTCACCCGTCCTCAATGTGTTAATAGCCCGCGCAGCGCTCAAGGTACTAAGATAAAATATTCTGACACGTTCTGTGTTAAAAATTTCTAAAACAATACAGAATATTTTAGATCATAAGTTTCATAAAACTGTTTTCAGTATTTAATCTAATTTTACACACGTTTATTGTTAACCTACATATGTTTATTGTTAACCCAACCTAAGATGATGTACGGTTAGGCAGGGTATACTTAAGTTAAGAGAAGCCTAATATTTTCTTGGGTGAAGATAAATTTATGATTAGGTAGTCTAATTTTAAGATTTTCTCACGTAGTGTAATAAAGAAGCAGTGTTCATCACTGCAATGCTTAAATAAGTAAGTTATTACTTAACGTTACAGAGGTTGAATACACATAATAATAAAGTTAATTAAATTATAATTAGTGTCTAAGTAGGTAATTTTTTTTCTTTTAAAACACATCTTCTGTGTATCAAATATTCTACACTTTTATGGCAATAAATTAAATTGTTCTAAAATTGTAGAATAGTAGATACAGCATGAAGTAGTGTCCCGCAGATTAATTAACTTATTTATTTATTTTTAACCCTTTTCACTCCTGAACATTTTAAAATTCCAGAGGATATTGTGAAAATTTAATTCTTTTCACACAGAAAGAAAGAAGGAAAGAAAGAAAAAAAATGTATCCGATGAAAATAGAAAATTTAACTTAAAACTTAAACTTTGAAGAAAATTACATACGTTTCGAGTGCGAAGGGTTTAACTTTTATGTATTCGCGTAATATTCCAAAATCTGCTGTTCTTTTTTATAGAGATCAAAAATCAAACGTTTTTGCAAATGCATGTACAACACAAGGTGAATATATTTTGCATATTTGCTTAAAAGGAAGATGTATGAGACGTGGCTAGGTTGGTTCTCCAACTTGTGGCAACCTCCTCGCGGCGAGACCCGAGCAATCGATATTATTTGATGTACAATTACTAATTGCATCACCACATAAATTTGCGATACGATTATGAATTATATAACAAATAATACCAGCAAATTGGCTGCAATCTCGGTTAGGTATGTTTTGTTAGATATAGCTGAGTCTCTCGTACCTAAATTAATAGGGAGACAACTGTTCGGATAATAGAACGATTACTTTTCTAATACTAAACTTTATTTATTTGAATAGAGATAAGAAAAAAAAAAAAAAATGTAGAGTTTGTTTAAATATTTATGGATCCAAGTGTCTCATACATTCCAATAACATTCCAATTTCAAAGAAAGAATGTTAAATTAATCTGAGAACAGTTTATTAATGTTTCGTGTAAACGATAATAGAATTAGTTAATAATATTAGGACTCGAAGCTGGTAATCTATATCTTTTTTGGAAGTTAAGTTATACAAATCTGAAAGTTAGTAATATAAATTTTTATAATGGATTAAACCGTCATAGAATTAATTTCAATCAAATAGAAGAAGAAAGGTAACTTAGCCAGGTTATAGTTTCGTTCCAAGTGAAGTTAGATAAAAATTGTAGAGGAAAATTTTTCACTGTTTAACCCATTTGCATCATCGGTCTACCTCGGCCGTGATATGACCCGTATCACCGCGCGCTTTTGGACACATGGGTGTGAAACCGACGTTGAAAAAATTTATGGATTTAAATCACATATTCATTTTCTGTCACGTCTGTAGAATATTTAGCAGCTGGTAATAAGAAACAGAAATAACAAATAAAAAACTTATAAACAAGTAAGAAACAGTCGCATGTTCGCGGAATATTCCGCGCTTGGTGATAGTAGACAGTCGCGACTTGCGGAATATTCCGCGCTTGGTGATAGTAGACAGTCGCGACTTGCGGAATATTCCGCGCTTGGATGCAAATGGGTTAACTCTGCTATTCTTATCAGGTTTACACGATGAGAAACAAAGTTTATTTTTGCATAATCATATATTATGCTTCTACATATTCTTTTATCAGATTTTGTATATCTGTTTCTTGCGTTTACTTCTTTGATACTGTATATTTTGTAGGTCCACGATATTTTAGAATTGAAGAAGACAATTTTTTTTAAAGGGATACAAATTTGTAGTGTAAGCGAAGAAGACAGTTCACCATTTGCGCTGGAAAGACGTGTGCCACGCACGTCGAGATGTTTATGTTTCAAAGTCGCGACCGACGTGTCGTATACATCGTTGTAGGTAGTTGTCGCGGAAATAAAAATAACGCGCGCGGCACGTCGACTGTGATCGTTTGACGAAGTACAGTTTAAATACGCCATACCGCACAAGATTATTAATAAACAAAATTAGAGTATCGTCTTGGTACGCGCAACTGTACATTAGCTGCCAGCGCAAGTTGTTGATATGCTCTATTATTCAACTGTATTTTTTTTTCAAGTATATCGGTGCAATTGTAAAATGTACTTTTTTTCAAGTATATTGGTGCATATATAAAATGCACTTTTTTTTTCAAGTATATTGGTGCATTTATAAAATGCACTTTTTTTTCTTTTTTAAATATAAATACTATTTGCGTTCAATATGTGTTTAGATTCACATTCACGGCGATATATATGTTTGTAAAATGTGTGTTAGAGAGTCATTGAGGTCTGTAAGGCAGTTTTATGGTGTAGAAATATATAAACAAAGGGACTAAACCTTTACGAAATATTTTGTACGAATAGAAAAGTTTTTATATAAAATAATATCCTATTCACCGAACTTATATTCAGTGAATTCTTACCTATTCGAAAGTTTAGATAATTTCGTAACAAATAAATAGACTGCGGATAATATTTGATGGAAATTCAAATTTTTTAAAATACGATGAAAAAGTTAGAACTTAGAAAATTGTTTCGAAGTTCCAAACTTATGAATCATAAATTTCATTCATATGCCTCAACCTGATATTGTTCAGAATTTAACACGTTGGGCCCGGCGCCGGTCCCCGGGGACCGGCACTAGAATTTTC
>SMSQ01019286.1:36633-48372 GCA_019453375.1 Ctenoplectra terminalis | reverse complement strand
GAATCTTCTGTCATATAGGATACAGTGTCAGGATTTACTTACTACGAATACTTTACTGTTAATGGAACTGAAGATAAGAGTCGTAAACAAACGCGATGAATATGATAAATTATATCAATGAATCGAAAGTTCTAATTTTAATCAAATTTAGTTTGTTACTTATTATTCCAATTTATCTTAGTTTAGAGATATGGTTCAAAATATTCACCGTTCTATTGAAACATTATTGTATTCTTCTCTAAGCGTGAGAACATTTGTGATTCGCGTGGAGAAATTAAGAAAAAGCAGCGTATCAACTAATTTTCTCTCGTTATTACATTTCATATAAGCTACATTTTTTGGTATTTTTCCAGGTCGGTCTCACCCGTAATGGATGATGGTCCATTAGCAATGTTAGTATTTATTAATTAAAAAAAGAAATAAATGTTTTAATCGCGAAGTATGATTTACATATATTCTAAATTACTTGAGCGCTGCTTTAATTCTCCTAAAACAACAAAAACGTATAAAACCAACGATTCAATGGCTTCTTTCCAAAAAGTGGTCGAATTATCCCAAACTTACACTATTAACAAGAATTGAACGGAACTGAGTGATCCAGATTAAATAAATCATCATATATTTGTGAGAATTTAATTCCTATAATTTAATTGAGAAATACAGATTAGACTCGTCAAACTCACCAGTTCCCAATTATTTATTCTTAAATTTATAATAAAGCGCTCATCCTTTATCTCAAACTTACCCTATAAATTTTATACATTCACAATGGTGAAAGTTAAAAAATTAAGCTTTCCCAAGAATAATCGTTACACAGATGCTTACCTTAATGATAATATCGAACTTCTTCGTAACTGTTGTGTCGACCGCTTTGATTTGCTTCACGGCGCCGGTGTTCGGGTTTATTTCGAAAAACTCTCGATAATTCGATGGATTGCCGCTGAGGAACGAGTAATGAATGGGTGCATTTATGCTGTCCATATCAACGGCTTGTATTTTCTCCGGCGATATATTGAGTATCCCGGATAACACTCCGCTCGATACCTGACGGGAAAAAAGGAGACAATACGTAGAACCGGTTCGTCGATAGTTTAAAGCGGTGTCGCGCAAGATTTCAGAGCAAAGAAATGGGTTGAGTATTAAGAATGGAGGGTTGGACATCGTCTTTCACTTTACAATGCACGATAACGCGCATTTGCATCGTGTGTCCTGCTGTGCGTGAATTTAACAGTTACACTACCGCTCAAAAGTATCCGGACACTTGCTCACGTTTGAAAGAACGTAATTTATTTACGAAATTACAAATAAAATGAGCTGTGATAATTTTGTTCAATACTATTATTTCAATTATGAATAGATATGATGAATATTATGAAACGATTTTTATTATTAAAAATTGTTGAATATTATGAAACGATTTTTATTATTAAAAATTGTTGAATATTATGAAACGATTTTTATTATTAAAAATTGTTCGTATAATATTTTTGCGTAGAATATTTTTAAGTAGAAAGTTGAAAACATAAATATTATTTGTAGTTTATTAATATCAATTTTTGATAACATTTTTTTTACATCAAACTGGTTTTTAAATGATCATTGGTGCCCATGCGTGTGAAACTTTATGATTTGTTTTTTAAGAATTTTTCTATCTTCACATTGATTAATTTTTCAAGCTTTTTTTTTATACTGGTACAAAGACTACTATAGTTAATTTCATAGTGATTCCTATATCTGGTGGCCGCGTGAATGAATCTCGTATTTAACCTTTTGCATTCCACTGACGCCGCTACGGCGGCATGCATAATTTTCTTCAGAGATTAAGCTTTAAATTAAATTCTGTATCTTCGTCAATTCAAACGCTCCTTTTGTTTTAATTCTCTATGGGACCGTGTGACTTAAAAGTTACAAACTGAAGTATCTATATTTAAAAAAATTAATTTTCTTTAGTTATCACTGCACTATCAAATTTGATTACCGTATTACTGTAGCGACACCACGATCCATCTACAGTAATTATTAGTTAAAACATTTTCAAATCAAAGTGAAAAACTGTAATCAATCGTAATTTTTTCGCCAATAAGCAGACAAAATTCGGGCTATAGAGGGTTAAATCTGTAAATTAATACTCTGGAGCCATGTGACTTGTTAGAAGTTATATTTTCATGTATCTGTATTTAAAAAATTTTATTTTATTTGCTTGTCATTATTCAATTTTATTATCGTGCCACTGTCCTGATACCGGATAGTCTATTTGTATTATTGATTTATGGGAAATTGCAACGAACTCTATTTTTTTTTTTTTTTTTTTTTATAAGCAAACAAAATTTACAACGATTCAGTTTGGCGAATTCTTCCTGGTTTTCTGTGAAAAATATAGGTGAAGATTTATTCTCCTTACTTTATATATTTTTTAGAGTACCTATCATTTTTATTTCTTTGGGTACAAATAGGTCTGTTTTAATCGTCGGTAGGTTTAGTGTTAAGTAATGTTTCACAAGTCAACCAGTATCCGAATACTTATGAGCGGTAGTGTACGTTCGTTTGGGAATGCTCTATTTGTAATAGTAACAACCGTTAGAGAGAGTTGTATTGATTATTCATAACGTTGCAGCAAAGCTTCCTTGTTTAAACTGGTTCGTACTTTTTCAATTCACCGTTCTATTTCGAACTTGTGGTGCCTTACGTTTTCATTTGTACGATTCACTTGATTATCGCATAATTTGGACAAACGAGATTCATCGTGCGGTTAGATAGGACAGGATACAGAATGTTTCTTTTAACATTCCTAATTTATTGCCGGCGAAAGTTTTAATTGGTTGCTTTGTTATTTTCTATAGCTCGTATGATTGAGTTGCTCCACTTGTCTCTTCAGCAGCCGCGTTAAGGCGAGACTCGTTTCCTTTTCGAATGTGATATAATAGAGCGATTCAAGCGGAGATATTTCTACCGCGTCTTGTACGCAAGTAATAAACATACCTCCAATTATTATACAGGGTGAGTCACACAACTCGTCCATCCTGAATAACTTCTGAACTATGCGTTCTACGAAAAAGTGTTTTATTAAGTTGGAAACTATGAAACGGGCGTTTTTTGTTTAGTCTGTGTTCAGCTGCGACTGAGAGAGATACATTGTAACGCGCGCTCGATATTTTTATTTATAAAGCTTAACCCTTTGTGATCGGCAGATTTCGCTTTCGGCAGTACCAGCAGATCGGAGCAAATCTATCGTTTCGCAATTACTTTTCCGTACAGGATTTAAAGTCAATATATGGATATTAAAACACAAAATCGACCGAAACATTTGAATCACGAGGCATAGGGGACGATAGTATTTTGTCATTTTTGCGATTTTCCAAGGTTCCCGCTGCGGGAACGTCATTGAGTTCTACGACTATTTAAAAATGTCCCCGCTACGGGGACACCGATTTCTACGACGATTTAGAAATGTCCCCGCTACGGGGACACCAACCGCAAAGGGTTAAAGGTATTCTTCTTATTCATTTTGTAACATTTTTTCGCGTTTGTATTCTATTTTGATTTTATTTTTATCCTAAACCAGATGGAAACAAAACGCGATTCACATCTACTCTTCTTGTACGAGTTTAACACGTTCAACCCGGCGCATTTTTTCGAAGTCCGTATGGTCAGCGGGCTCGAGATTATCAGATGTTTATTCGTCTGACGGCGCTTGTTTGTTTCATTATTTTCTCTGTTGTCAGTGGCTCGAGTCTGAAGTCTACTTGCATCTAATTGTTATAAATCACTTATAAAACTTTATTTACAAATTGTGAAATATATATGAAAGTAAAATACTTTTATTTTTTTAAGGTTAGACATTCTATAATTTCTGTTTTTCAATAATTTATTATTGACCCTTACGATTATGGAGTCAGGCGATGATTTTTAGTTCCTGCGAAATTCACGCAGAAAAAACCTAGAATCTTATATTCATCGGACTCGGAATTTTTCTTTTCCATTGTATAATATCATCTAGTCTCTCCCCAGTTGTTCAATTTAAAGTATGCTTTTTCAAATAAAATTAGAAATATATGGCAACTACCGATGGTCCACGCCGTCAGACAGAGCAAACTAGGTGAGGACCACCGGTGGTTCACGCCGCCAGATGAAAGCAATGCCTGTGAACCACCGGTGGTTCACGCCGGGTTGAACGTGTTAAATTAAATCATGCCGCAGCTCAAGCTTCGAGAAATATTAATCAGGCATTCGGAGATGGATCCACCGATGAAAAAAATGCTCGATATTGGTTCGAAAAATTTCGTCTGGCAATTTGAGTATCGTGAACGAGCCTCGAGGAAGATCACCGGCCCATATTGTTAACGAGGAATTAACACTAGAACTACCGGCGATTAAAGCATGCTTGTTTTTACCGAAAAAATCGTAATGAAAGGTACATAAGAAAATACACAATGCAAGGTAAACGAAGCTTTGTCTACATTTTTAACAGAAAATCGCAGAAAATTGCTTCCGAGATGCCATAGTCAATTTATAAAATTTCTATAAAAAATTATGAATGGGTCATTTTGACCACTTTGGTAGTTCTAGTGTTAAGGACGACTGTGGAATCGGATCCACGCACAACTAGTCGAACATTTGGGTCTAAACTAGCAACTAGTCATACAACTGTGTTAAAACATTTGCGTGTAATAAATAAAGTCAAAAAATTGGACTCGTATGTGCCGCACGAATTGACGCAACGCCCGTTTCATAGTTTCCAACCTAATATATTAGAGCTTGTACAATATAGAAGAGAGTACAGTCAAACCTGTTTTTCTGCGGTCCCTTTTTATACGATTTTATTTTTGCGCGATTTTTTTCGTGAGATTTCTTCTTATGCGGTGTATGAATTTCACCGGCGTTGGCACCACTGTAATGTTTTCTATCAGTGTACATATACATGTACACTCCAAGACGCTCTGTTCATTTAATTCAAATAGTAAGTGAAAGTCGTCTCTCGAGTCCAAAGGACTAAAATTTGTCGTGAGAAAATATTCTTTGTTTGCCGTAAACCTAGCAGTTAGTAAGATCTCTGCATAAACGTAATTCATGGTCTTATTATTTTAATTATGCTTTAATTAGACAGTTGACTTTCATACACACGTGCAATCTGTTACCCCCTTTCCATACTTTAACGAGTCTGACTTCTGATTACAATTTCGGGCCAAACTAGGGTATCACGAGTGAGACTCGTGGTCACACTTTCGGGTCAAGCATAAATATCGCGAGTGAGACTCGTGGTCACAATTTCGAGTCAAACATGAATATTGCGAGCGAGACTCGTGGTCACACTTTCGAGGCAAGCATAAATATCGCGAGTGAGACTCGTGGTCACAATTTCGAGTCAAACATGAATATTGCGAGCGAGACTCGTGGTGCCAAATTTGTAGAAAACGCCTAATGAAAGTAAAGGCTAAACCTAAACACTCTTGGTAGTAACGTTCAACGAGCGCCACCAGCTACACTTTTGTCCCGAATTTTGCTCGACCAAATACGCAAGGGGTTAATTAAAGATAGAAGCTGTCTACTTTTTTAGAATTCTATAATCTGATTTTTATTGTTCTCAATAACAACTGGATTTCATTAAAAAAATTCGACAGCAACGAATAAGTTATTTCAAAAACCATTTCAGCGTTGTATCTTCCCTTCGATAGAGTACAATTTCTACACGAAACACTTTTCTTGTAGAACACATGCTTTAAAAGTTGTTTAAAGTGGACAAGTTATGCGACTCACTCTATAAAATTAAAATATACGTACGGATGCTGAATATTCTGGATTAATACAGGCACCGTCCAAGAGCATACAACCCTGGTAGATGAAGGAAGGATCTTGATCGTCGTCATCTCTGATATTCACGGTCAAGGTGGTAGTAGAGGTGAACCTTTCAGATACGTTCCTTGCTCGATCCTGTGAACAAACAATTTATTACGTATTTACTATCTGTATATTACCACACATTAATAATAATAATAAATAATAAATAAATAATATTCTAGTAATACAATTAAATACTTAACGCTAAAACTACCGACGATTAAAGTGGACCTATTTGTATCCCAAGAAATAAAAATGATAGGTGTTCTAAAAAATACATAACGTAAGGAAAACGAATCTTTATCTATATTTTTCACAGAAAATCACGAAAAATTTGCCAAACTGAATCGTTGTAAATTTATAGAATCTTTATGAGAAATTACAAGCCGGTCATTTTGACCGCTTTGGTAGTTTAGTGTTAATTGCATTCAATTCTTATCTTATCGAATTCGAATATACTTGGACAGGAAGATTAAAGAATCACGAAATTGTCACCTAAAAACCCTTTTCTTTAAGTATATACAGTGGGTGATTAAATTATTACGATCAGACGAAGGAGTTAGATATTTCATATTTTTGGTAATTTTGTGTCTTGAATAATAAGAACATATAGGTACCCTTTTTTGTTCTTGACGCATAGACAGAAAGTTTAACTATATTTTGATTCGTTGGCGATGCTATTTTACTTGGTTAATGTACGGTGAGAGGTACATTTGTAATAGGCTAACATTTTATGCTGCTATTGTTCATTTGCAATAGCGTGACTCGAAACTAGTCATTTATCAGATTATCTTTGTTCGCTTGTGTTTTCCTCGATCGTTACTTGTTTTAACATTATTAAGTAGCTGTGCGTATATTTATTATATTTTTTATATATATTTACTAGCTTTAAATTTAATTCGACGAATCATGATATATATCTTAACAATTTTTTAAATAATTCGTAGCAGATTTAAAATCATCGTTACACATTATTAACACTAAACCTACCGACGATTAAAACAAACCTATTTGTAGCCAAAGAAATAAAAATGATAGGTATTCTAAAAAATACATAAAGTAAGGAGAATAAATCTTCACCTATATTTTTCACAGAAAATCGCGAAGAATTCGCCAAACTGAATCGTATGTAAATTTATAGAATCTTTATGAGAAATTACAAGCCGGTCATTTTGACCGCTTTGGTAGTTTTAGTGTTAAAAATCTAAGAATAACTTTTGTACTCAAAAAGGTGTTATTTCAACTGTACTTTTAATTCCATTCTTGCTCAAAATTTGAATAAGTAGTTATTTCCAAGTGATCGTAATAATCTGATCAAGTATATGATGTTGAATTTAAATGTACATAGGGATCATTTAACACGTTAAGCCCCACGCTGGTCCCTGCGGACCGACGCTGAGATTTTCATTTAGGCATCGTTGATTTCCCAGGACTGACGGTATTAATTTCAAAAAATAATACCTTATAATTCACTAATGTGATCTATCAAATTACATTAAACAAAGATACGACTTTCCTTTGCAGACATTTACAATTTTCTTCTTAAATTCTTAACTATTTTACGACTAAATGTTTTTTAATCGGTATCGCAACACACAGGCTAACGAAAAATCGACCAAAATCAGCGTGGTGTGTAACGCGTTAACCCTTTGCACCCCATTGGCGCCGCTATGGCGACACGTGTAATTTTCTTCAGAAGTTAAGTTTCAAGTTTCATTTCGTATGTTCGTGGATTCACGTATTTTTTGTTTCAAAATAAAGCAAATAAAATGAATAACAGTCGTAAATATTTATAATATTCTTTTTTTTTCCAAAACAGTCCTCTGAAACTTAACCCTCTATAGCCCGAATTTTGTCTGCTTATTGGAGAAAAAATTACGATCGATTACAGTTTTTCACTTTCCTTTGAAAATGTTTAAACTAGTAATTACTGTAGATGGATCGTGGTGTCACTACAGTAATACGGTAATCAAATTTAACACGTTAAGCGCCACGCCGGTCCCTGCGGACCGTCGCTGAAATTTCCGTTTAGGCGTGGTTGGTTTCTGAGAACTGGCAGTATCAATTTTAAAAAATAATACCTTATAATTCATTAATGAATTCTATCAAATCGCATTAAACAAAGATACCACTTTCCTTTGCAGGCCTCTACAATTTTCTCCTTAAATTCTTAACAATTTTCCGACCAAATGTTTTTCAATTAGTATCGCACCGCGCAGCCTAACGAAAAGTCGACCAAAATCGGCGTGGCGTTTAACGTGTTAATAGTGCAGTGATAACTAAACAAAATTAATTTTTTAAAATATAGATACATCAGTTTCTAACTTTTAAGTCACACGGTCCCACAGAGGGTTAAAGCTATTTATTACGATTACCAAGAGTGTATTAACCCTTTGCACTCGAAAGACACATTTTTGCGATACTTGTCCCGAGGAACAGAGTATGAATCTTGACGAGTGTTTTTTAAAATATTGCACGAACCACAGTTAATAAAGTTTATGAGTCCAAAGTGTTAAGTATACTTTCGTCTGCACGTTCTTTTTTCTCCAAAACGTATCAACCCAGTCTCTACATCGTTATCCTCGAATAATGCGACGATTTGAAATGTAGCGACGAAGAAAGTCGCCTCGTAGGCCAGTAATGGCGGCGAGATATTCGCGACGGTGGCCCCGAAAGGATTCCATTGGACACGTAAACCGTGTGTCCATCAATGTCGATAATGCTGCGTAATTCCACGTCGGCTCGATGATCTAAAATTATTAGGTAACTCGGTCAAGCTTGCTCGATGCGAGCCAAACTCAATGGACCTTGGTTGCCTCGCTGTTCCCGCGACTATGGGCCTTTTCAAACACTACTTCTATCGCACGTTGCGCCGACACGATAAATATTGGGAAATCATGTGAACTACGTTTCAGAATCATGCAAATTGTAGGGGTGAAACGAGAACAATCGTTCCACTGTCCCTTCTAAATCGATCGACAAAAGCGGTTATATTCGCTGAAGCAGCGCACACACTGAAATCGAGTTTCGACGCAAAAAAGGCGAAACGCGAGGGAGCAGGGTTTTTGACGCAGTTACGAGTGGAACTCAAAGCCATCGTGACCCAGTGCAGACTTCGTTACCGCGTCACGAGAACCTCTCTCTTTCGTTTTACCCTTTGTTCTTTCTTTCTCATGTGCCGTAACAACGGGCGTGGCACGTTTATCGTAACCACGATACGATTTCATTTGGTACGTCGGGAAAGAGGAAAACATCGCTCACGATTTTATCCGATTCGAGTGTTTCTGGTACGAGTTGTCCGTTTTTTTTAATTATAGATTGGTTTCGATTAGTGTGAATAATAGACCTCGGAAATTGATCGTGTTATTCGAGTTAGCACTATTCGAATATTTAAAGTACAAGAGTCTATTCTAATTTTTAAAAAATTATAAGCAAAATCGTACGCATTTTATTAAATTGTGATGTCAAAGAAATGTTTATTAATTTTTAAAGTATTATGAACCGCAGAAATTGATCACGTTATTCGAGGAGTACCACTCAAATATTTAAAATACAAGAATCGATTTTAATTTTTTTTTAAATACACGATACAAATCATTAAATATATCTTTTCATACGCATTTTATTAAATTGTGATGTCAAAGAAATGTTTATTATTTTTCAAAGTATTATAAATCCACAAATTGATTGCATTATTCGAGTTAGTATCATTCAAATATTTAAAACACAAGAGTCGGTTCTAATTTTTAAAAAATACGCAACAAAAATCTTTAAATATATTTTTTCGTACGCATTTTACTAAATTGTGATGTCATGAAAATGTTTATTATTTTTCAAAGTACTATAAATCCCACAAATTGATCGCATTATTCAAGTTAGTATCATTCAAATATTTAAGTTACAGGAGCTGGTTCTAATTTAAAAAAAAATTCGATAAAAATTTTTCAATATACCTTTCCATTCGTAGTTTATTCAATTGTGATGTTGAAGCAATGTTTATTAATTCTTTAAATATTATAAACCCCACAAGTTGATCGCATTTTCCCAATTTACACCATTAAAATACTTTAAATGCTGGAATTGGTTATACTTTAAAAAAAATTACCATTTCATACCTATTCTATTGAATTCTAATAACATAAATATATCTATTATTTTTTAAACTATTTTAACACCGTTAATTACACTTCTACTTCTTCATATCTTCGTATATGCGATGATAAACACTACTTTGTCCAAGTTTCTATTAATTTGCATACTTCGATCAACGTTCGGATCGAATCTTGCGTTAACCGAATTTTTATTCGCATTAAATGCGACTTGATATTTTATAATTCCCACCAAATAGAATAATCTATTTAAACTCGAATTAATCGATATCTATTCGTATAGATTTAAATTCGTTACCAATCGGTTTATCAGCGGCGGTTCGCCACTTACTACTAGTTTTCTTATTCGAAGCTCGTGGAATGGTGTGCATGTTTCACGTAGATTGGTGGTTCCTAGAACTAGAGGATCCATTTAAGAAAATAAGAGCGTATAAGCCTTACAGACATGTATATGGCACGGCTGGAATAGGAAATTGTATTGAGCCCGAAGTTCGAAAGCATCGTCTGCGGATGCTATTATCTGGTGTGCCAACCAAAACTTTGAAGCGATCGAAGTTTGTCGTAATTTACATTAATTAAGTGGAAGAATATTCTCAACATCCTTAACACACGTCAAACAGACGTTAATGAAGCGATTCATTAAAGTTGAACTTAACTTTAATAACCTTAAAGTACATATTTTATGTAAACGAGGCGAGCATTTCAAAGAATTTGATCCGAAGGAATTTTTTAAATTAAAAAAGAAATATATGAAACGGTCGTAAATAACGAGTAAATAATACTTATTACTCTAATATTAGGCTGTCCCAAAAGTTTCTTTCGTTTCATTAAAGCTTTGCACTCGCGAAGTTTTTTAAGTTTCAAAGGACTACTGTGAAAATTGAGTGTTCTTTCGGAAAGAAAAACAGACAATTATAAATGTTTGCGATTTTTTATTTACTTGGTTAATTTAGTTTATTTTAAAACAAAAGAAGCGTTTGAATTAACGAAGATACAGAATTTAATTTGAAACTTAATCTCTGAAAAAAATTACGCATGTCGCTGTAGCGGCGCCAGTCGAGTGCGAAGGGTTAATAAGTAATGGGTGCGTAATACTTTATTTTCTATAATATATTATTATTTTAGATCCATTTTGCTCTGCTATCTTTATGTGAACACTGCTAGATGAAACCGCCGTGTGAAGATAGCGAAAGAAACTTCCAGGACAACCTGATATATTCGCTCTATGCTTTAATTTAAGCTTTCGTTCATTTATTACACTTATTCGTAATTTTATTTACTGATAAAAGTGACTCATTAAACATAACTATTAAGTATTTGTATTAAATACTTAGATGTTTAAAAATTAATTATTAATAGAAATACTAATTACGTAGGTTAGATCAAGTAGAATCGGATCGTTTTCTTTTGACAGCGAAAGAATAATATTTAAAAAGAAAGTTAACTATTTATTATAAATTCGTAATTAATATCCATTTAATTCGAACGTTAATAAGAAACAACTTTTTTAAACTCCAAAATCCTTCTTCCGACCGAATTCTTATTTTGATTCGCCTCGGTCTACCTTGTTATACCTTATGCTTATTGAATTGTAAAAATAATTAGTTTCAAATTACAACCCTGGTGACAACGTCCAGTTTGTTTTAAAATATACCTTCCCACTGGGAATTATATTGAAGATCGTAGCTAATTTTGCAATTACACAACGAATCACATTTGTCTCGCCTCAAAAATGAACTAAGTTTTCATTAATATCGCTGTTAAATTTCCATAAAAAAAAAAGAAAAAAAAAAAA
>SMSQ01019286.1:0-26559 GCA_019453375.1 Ctenoplectra terminalis | reverse complement strand
GTTCAGTATTTATTCTATATTTTTAAATATTATTGTATATTATATTCTATATTTTCAGTACGAGTCAAAAATTCTCAATATATAAATACTTCGTTCAGTATTTATTCTATATTTTTAAATATTATTGTATATTACATTCTATATTTTCAGTACGAGTCAAAAATTCTCAATATATAAATACTTCGTTCAGTATTTATTTTACATTTTATCTTACTCTATATTTTCAGTATCTATACTCGATACAGTTTAAAACCTGCAAAATTCAAAATAAATAAAATGTCATTGATCCGAACCTCTCGCAAACACACGTATACTACATCAACACTTAGCTGACCAGTTTACGAGCGTGCAGCTTTTCGATTCCCTCCAAACGCATTCGCGGAATAAAAGATGTCGAGGAACGAGGAACGCGCGCCGCGGTTTCACTTTCGTCAACACTTGGGTAGGATCGTGCACGACCTGCACGAGCGTGATTCGAATACACTTTTACCGATCGACAGAGTTTTCAGCGGGTTGCACGCGATCACGTTCCGAGGAACACCGACCACGCGAGACACGTAAAATATAATTTCACGTTTTACAAGACGAATTCGCCACGTCGACGGTGCCCGCTAATCGAAAGAAAACGAAATTTCAAGCTTGCGTTACATTGCCGCGAGTCGAACGGTGACTAATGCCGCGAGGCGACTGTCCTACCTCACCAGTTGCATGTGCATGCACCAGTGCATATAAGTCGTGCCATATTCGCTACCCACTGCGCGTTATCCTACTCGCGGATATCTGGTTGTAACACGAGTTTCTTTGTTTGCCTAGCCCACGAGTCGAGGCTGGTGACATTTGCAAGACAGCCATCGATTGACGTTCGTTACGCACTCCGTCGATCTTAATCGGTACAGATGCTATTAACATCATCGGTCTGAAGCGAATAATATTCTAGTATAAGAGTTTTCTCGTACAATTAAAATTTATTTGGAAATATTGTGGGAATGAAATCGTGGGTCTGGAATGAAAATGTTTAAACTAATAATTACTGTAGATGGATCGTGGTGTCACTACAGTAATACAGTAATCAAATTTAACACGTTAAGCGCCACGCCGGTCCCTGCGGACCGACGCTGAAATTTCCGTTTAGGCGTCGTTGGTTTCTGAGAACTGGCAGTATCAATTTTAAAAAATAATACCTTATAATTCATTAATGAATTCTATCAAATCGCATTAAACAAAGATACCACTTTCCTTTGCAGGCCTCTGCAATTTTCTTCTTAAATATTGTGGGAATGAAATCGTGAGTCTGGAATGAATGTGTGGTATTATTGTAGGGATGTTAGGTTGCTGGCGGGTGTCTCAATGAAAACTCGCCAATGGACACTCTCTGGTTAATAATTACTATTCATTAACTAATAAAAGAACTAAGTGTTACAATATTTTATTCTAATCTTTCGATGCTCGTCCTCTAATTCTCTATTCTCAACTCTATATACTCAACTGACTATTCTCGACTAACCCCGCACGCGCATTCTCTCCATCCATTTATTCCCTGATTCTCTCTTCTTCTATTTCTCAATATCTTTCACTCTGCTCAGGCATTCCCAGAAACTCCCCGGTCACACGATAATCTCTGTCACTCGGTCCAAATACTCTTTTCTCGCACTTCTATCGCTCGGCCCAAGAACTCATCTCTCGCACATCTATCGTTCGGCCCAAACACTCGTCTCTCGCACTTCGATCACACTGTCCCAAACACTCTTCATACACAACTCTAGCACTCCAGATTAAACATTCACGCCTCAGACTCACCATTCCCACATTATAATAAATAAAAAAACATAAAAATAGTGTAGTATCGTAGTTTTTAAGCAAGCGTAGCTATAAGGAGGACATAAACCAGGCCCAGCAGAAGAACTCCGGCGTCGAAGGTCCCACGGAAGGGGCTAGCAGTATATTAACACGTTGACTGCCTCGCGCATTTTGCGTGGTTTTTCCATGGCGCCAACATGAATTTCTTATTAAGCGATGTATATTATGTTGAAAAAAATTATATGTATATTTTCCTTGCATTAACCCTTTGACTACTGTTGGCGCCTATTGGCGTCCGACACATGTTGACTTCCCGGTACTGTTGGCGCTTATTGGCGTCCGAAACATATTGGCTTCTCGGTACTGTAGGCGCCAATTGGCGTTCAAATCAAATTTCGCTTGTTTCGCCCGTGTTAAAATTTTTCAGTATTTTGAATATTTTAACCGTTTGAGTCCGGCGAAGCGCTGTCGCGCTTCACTTGTCGTATGCCAAAAATACGGCGCAGCGCGATAGCGCTTTTCTTGTTTTGTATCGAGAATGCGAAGATGCTGTTGGTTAGTATACCTTACGCTTTAATTGAGAGCAATTGTAGTGATATCAGTACCAGTTTTTATTCATTTAACTTAGTTGTTGATCAAAATTAGTTGTTACATAGCAATTAGTGTTAATTATAACCATTTTCATTGTTTCCCAAAAAAATACTACGAATTTTATCCCGGACTTTTAGCATATGCATAAGAAAATTCTCCTGCAGTCAAACGGTTAATATACTTCCTCAGAAATGTATGTCTAACGAAAAATTTCGCCGTACCCAGTGGACGTCGCGAGTGAATTCGTACCGTACCGTACGGCCAGTACGTGCCAAAGTCTGCCGTAGTCAAAGGGTTAATAAAATTAATTTTGCATGTTCTGGTATTAATTTCCTCAAACCATTATAGTAACAGTGGTATTATTTGAAAATTTATCAGTATCGATATTTACTCTAATTATGTATTTTACTATTGGTCGCGTCGCCGGTCACCGATGGCCACCATGGCGCTGTAGCCAAGTCTAGTGCCAGCCACCGGTGGCTTCTATGGCAGTCAACGTGTTAAGGCGAGCGAGGGATGAAAGGACAGAGTACGTTGCAGAATGTGTTATAGAATATGGTTGAGAGAGTTGTTGAGATACATTGCGAGGAAAGAAACGTGGTATCAGGGAAGCCGAACGTTCACGACCAGTGTCAATTGATATACTTCTGTTTATTTTATCTCTGTATATCTTACATTTTTTAATAAACTCAATGTTTTATTTCTAATCCCACAATAGATATAAAATGAAATAAAAATAGTTTGACGGTAAGATAGCTAGCAGTGCGTAGGTTGTTCGCCGTTCAACGTCAACGACAATCTCCTCTATTTCAGCATTCTCTAGGAAAAATTGTCATGCACCTTCCATTCTCATCACCACGCACTCCTCACCCTCGCCTATACATCAGCCGGAAAAGCACTCGCCAATCCCTTGGGCCTGATCTTCGCCTTTCTCTTTCATGGCTCTGTCTTTGGGAATACCCACTGCTATGTTCTAAGCTACGATACTACAAATGTTTAGTCTGGATAGATGTGATAGCGATAGATATGTGAATGAAGAGTATTTTGGGACCGAGCGATAGACTGACCAACAAATATCGCGCCGTATGCGTTGATAGTTCCGTGCGAGAGTGTGCCGTGGTCAAAGAGTTAATCTAATGTTTGGTATTCACTGTTGATATATTGTGGGAATGGAATCGTCAGTCTGGAATGAATGTTTAGTCTGGAGCGATAGATGTGTGGATGGAGAGTATTTGGGGACCGAGCGATAGATTGACCAACAAATATCGCGCTGTATGCGTTGATAGTTTCGTGCGAGAGTGTGCCATGGTCAAAGGATTAATCTAATGTTTCGTATTCATTGTTGATATATTGTTTGAAAGTGATATATCGTGATATAATGTGTTGCGATACTAATTCAAGAATGTTTGATCGCAAAATAGAAAAGAATTTGAGAAGAAAATTGTAAAGACATGCAAAGGAAAGGCCTGCAATAGAACCCATTAATGAACTATAAAGTATTACTTTTTGAAAATGATAGTGTCAGTCTTCGGAAACTAACGACGCCTAAATAGAAAATTCCAGCGTCGGTCCACAGGGACCGGCGTGGCGCTTAACCCGTTAATGAATTGTAACATATTATTTTTTTAAATTACTACTGTTGAGTCTCAGAAACCAACGACGCCTAAACAAAAATTTCAGCTTCGTTCCGCAGAGACCAGCGTGGCGCTTAACGTCTTAATAAATTGTAACATACTATTTTTTTAAATTAATACTGTTGAGTCTCAGAAACCAACGACGCCTAAACAAAAATTTTAGCGCCATTCCGCATAGACTGACGTAGCTCTTACCCTGATAAGGTCCAATAAACTATCAATTTAAATACACCTATAAAATAAAATAAAAAAAACTAAATTTAAAACTTCCCATGCAATTTATTCAAGTAACCATTTTGACCTATCTTTTGGAAAGCCCTCTTTCCAAGAAACCCATCAATTGGTCGTTTTTACCATTTCAGTATTTCTAATGTTAATTACGCGATCCAATTTTTGCCAGGAAAACACAAAAAACTGCAACCATTCACGTCTACATTTCTCATTTCCCAATCTCCACCAGTTATTAGACAAGATTTAGCCCATGACCCCAATATCCAATTCCGTGTCGAACTGCTCTGACATTCCAAGCAGCGCTGCAAATGCGAGAATAAGTAGCGCGAGATCAGCAGCGATGCGGTAGCGAGCAAGTTTACGAATCTGTATCCACGGTAGCGTACTCGGTCGTGGAATTAACAATGTCGAGCTCGGAGGAAGCGATATGCAAATATCTACAAGCGGTCAGTCTAATCGCTACCTTCTAATCTTGCTACGCGTGCCGAAGCTGCGCATCGAGCTGACCCGATACCATAAAAGATACTGTGCTGCACACCGTGTTCAGTGACACCATACCTTTCTCCGTTTTAAGCTAATCCTACGGTCGGACACGAACTTTCCGATCGTTACGAAGCGATGGTACGGAGTTTGATTAGACTTAAGTTTAACGAAGGCATTGATTTTTAGCAATCAGATAGCCATTGTCAGTTATGCTTTGAATAGGGCTTAAAATTGTACGAGCAGACGTTATCTTTAATGAGAAAAAGATCGAAGTACGGCAATTATCCGCATTCGTAGAAAGTTATACCTAAGAACTCGTTATTGGAAATCGTTGAGGTTAAATGAAGAGGATGAAAGTGTGCTTTATTATAAATTTTGGAGTAAATAATTGGGAACTGGTGCGTTTAACGAGTTTAATCGGTATTTCTCAATTAAATAGTTATAGTAATTAAACTGTCACAGATATGTGATGATTTTTTTAATCTGAATCGTTCAATTCCGTTTAATTGTTATTAAGAGTGTAAGTTTGGGATAATTCGAGCACTTTTTGGAAAGAAGCTATTGCATTGTTGGTTTTCTACATTTTTGTTCATCGATTATAAAAATCACAAATAATACTTCGCGACATATTAAAATATTTATTAACCCTCTATGGGACCGTGTGACTTAAAAGTTACAAACTGAAGTATCTATATTTTAAAAAACTAATTTTGTTTAGTTATCACTGCACTATTAAATTTGATTACTGTATTACTGTAGTGGCAGCACGATCCATCTACAGTATGTAATTATTAGTTAAAACATTTTCAAATCAAAGTGAAAAACTGTAATCAATCGTCATTTTTTCTCCGATAAGCAGACAAAATTCGGGCTATAGAGGGTTAATTAATCAATTGTTCATTAATCGAAATATTTATTTTTTAATCAAGAAATACCAACATTGTAAATGAATTTGGTTTTATTCCCATATTCGGGTTAGAACGTCCACTTATTACGGATGAGATCAACCTTCAAAAATGACCACAAAATGTATTTTATACAAAATAAAATAGAAGAAAAAATTAGTTGATATTATTTAATCAGTTGCTTTCTTCTTAAATTTTCCACATAAATCACAAATGTTCCTATTCATAAATCATCCATCATAAAACAATCCTCGTTTGCAGTGGTTTCAAAACAGTTTTAGTTTTACTTTCTAGTATGCATACGATTTTAAATGTAATTCATATTATATATACGGTTTTGCGACAATTGTCAGCACGAGAATAATAATAAGCCAATTTTTTGTTTTATTTTGAAATATTAATACTAGTTTTCTTTTCGTGCTCAAACTATCCTTGACTTCCCCTATTGTCAAGACGTCGCAGAAAATATTGTACGTTTCAAAATTTCAGTTTATTGAAACGAATAGAGAGTCGGAGTTATGTACAACCAATTGGAAAGTAGAACACTGTAATAAGCGTGAAAGGACTTTCCAAACCGCGTACGAATATATATTTTATTTCGCTGGACCTACCAATTTTTCCAACCCTATCTTTCATTCTACGTAGATTTTTTAATTCCTCATGGAATGATTCGATAATATGTAATTCATGATACTTTAGTGGTCAAAATAACTGGTTTGTAATTTCTCATAGAAACGTTACAAAATTACAACAGTGGATTTTTAGGAATCTGTGATTTTCTGCAAACAATACGAGGAAACGTTTACTTCCCTCGCATTCATTTTTATTTTTTTTAATTTCTTTGCTACAAATTGGTCCGTTCTAACCGTCGGTAGTTCTAGTGTTAAATTAAACTGGTATGCTCTGTAAAACCGCTCATAGCTCAAAAAGAACGATGATTAGCAACCGCTTAGTCATTACTGAATGTCTGTGCCACTAAGATATTCTTTTTGTTGTTAGATCCGTGGGAAAGAAAGAAAATGCAGAAAAAGAACCAAGATAGAGTTTTTGTCCGTCTAAGTAGCAAGTGTGCAACGCTCGTAACGACGGGAGACCACGCACGCATAAACAGAAAGAGAGCTGATATGCTAATGTGAATATAGTCCGAGGATCAGTGACTCGTCTTGATGACTCATCGTGTTCCTCTTGCGCGTCCGTCCCACACTTCAATGATCGGTGACCACTTTCGTAACGCCGTTTCCTTGACGTCTCTTGATCCACCGTCAAATTAAGGAAACACATCAATTTTGGAACAATTATGTTAATCGAAACCGCCGTTGTGGTTTAATTAAAAACTAACCGCTCGAGAGCTACCGCCCGCGAGCATTGCGATGACCTTTTACGACGCCGCTTAACGACACCGCGCGATGAAATATATGGAATTCTCGATTATTTGAACAATTCCACGAATGCAATTTTCAACGAATACGCCATTGAAACGGTAGCTGTTGGATTATTACTATGCATAGTAATTATAGTGTACGTGGTGTACATATACATTCCTTGGCCATCGAATTAGGACCGCTACAAATTTTCAGAATTTTCCACGTTTTCCGTAAAGTTAAAAGGCCTGTTCAAATTGCGGTGAAAGAATTTATTAAATACTAACATAATACATTAGTACTGTACATAACATTATTAACCCTTAGCGCTCCTTTGGCTCCGCTATGGAGACATTCTGTTTTCAACATGATTGCGCTCAATTTCCAAAGATATCGCACCATGATGATTTACAAAATTAAAAATTTATGTTTCGTTTACCAGAGGAAAAAGGATATTTGTAAAATGAATAAAAGCAGTAGTAATTTTTTTTGTTCAAAATAAAACTTCTTTTCTTCAGTGATAAAGAATCGTACGGAGTGCAAAGGGTTAACACATGTTAATATTTTGTATTTCCATCCTTCGCTTCGATGACGGCTTGCATTCTTTCCTGCATATTCCATATATTAGGTCTTCTCATAAATAATGTCGTTCCTTGGTGCTAATTTTCACTCTAAGATATTAATATTTGCATTCATTTTTAATTATGACTGTATTCACCATTGTTTTCTACGATTTTTTCTTATCTCTCAAGTAGTTTTTGTATTCCTTCTTCAAAAAGTTTGGGATCCTTTTACCTAAAAATCTTCTTCAATGCTTATTTTAAGTGCCCATTATTATAGAATTTTTGTTGTCGATTTAAAAAATGTTATAATAACNCGCCGTTTCCTTGACGTCTCTTGATCCACCGTCAAATTAAGGAAACACATCAATTTTGGAACAATTATGTTAATCGAAACCGCCGTTGTGGTTTAATTAAAAACTAACCGCTCGAGAGCTACCGCCCGCGAGCATTGCGATGACCTTTTACGACGCCGCTTAACGACACCGCGCGATGAAATATATGGAATTCTCGATTATTTGAACAATTCCACGAATGCAATTTTCAACGAATACGCCATTGAAACGGTAGCTGTTGGATTATTACTATGCATAGTAATTATAGTGTACGTGGTGTACATATACATTCCTTGGCCATCGAATTAGGACCGCTACAAATTTTCAGAATTTTCCACGTTTTCCGTAAAGTTAAAAGGCCTGTTCAAATTGCGGTGAAAGAATTTATTAAATACTAACATAATACATTAGTACTGTACATAACATTATTAACCCTTAGCGCTCCTTTGGCTCCGCTATGGAGACATTCTGTTTTCAACATGATTGCGCTCAATTTCCAAAGATATCGCACCATGATGATTTACAAAATTAAAAATTTATGTTTCGTTTACCAGAGGAAAAAGGATATTTGTAAAATGAATAAAAGCAGTAGTAATTTTTTTTGTTCAAAATAAAACTTCTTTTCTTCAGTGATAAAGAATCGTACGGAGTGCAAAGGGTTAACACATGTTAATATTTTGTATTTCCATCCTTCGCTTCGATGACGGCTTGCATTCTTTCCTGCATATTCCATATATTAGGTCTTCTCATAAATAATGTCGTTCCTTGGTGCTAATTTTCACTCTAAGATATTAATATTTGCATTCATTTTTAATTATGACTGTATTCACCATTGTTTTCTACGATTTTTTCTTATCTCTCAAGTAGTTTTTGTATTCCTTCTTCAAAAAGTTTGGGATCCTTTTACCTAAAAATCTTCTTCAATGCTTATTTTAAGTGCTCATTATTATAGAATTTTTGTTGTCGATTAAAAAAATGTTATAATGATTGGAATAAGTAGTAATTGGTTATCGCGAACGTGGTACGAGTTTCCAATTTTAATTTTTAGTTTTTTAAACGCTGTGTTCGCACACAGCGAAGACAACCTTAGAAAAAAATTAAAAATATCCAACATTTTTTTGAAAAATAAAGAATCTAATTACTTAACAGATGGGAAAAGATCGTGAAAAGTAATGGTTAATATATCGATGATTAAAAATAAATGTATGTCTTAATATTTCGTAATAAAAATTACTGTCGAGGAACCACATTACTTATGGAATAACCAAATACATTGCTCGATCATATGCTTTGTATCTTCGTTATTTTTCCAAATATCTGTAATTTTTGTTTCCAACTCGGATAACGTGGTGCTTGGAGAGTTGTAAACTAGTCTTTCGAGTAAGCTCCAGACATTTTCTGTGACATTCAAGTCGGGAGAATTGCCTGGCCGTGGGAGCAAATGGATGTTTTTGGTTTTGGAATCGCTCATAACCCACAGTTTGATTATTATGACGGTAGTAACAAATCGATTGCTATGTATACATCGTTACCAGCGTATTTAGCAATAATTTGAACGACCAAAGCCAATAATAAATTATATCCATAAAGGTGAAATTTTCGTACGTGGTCCTAATTCGATGGCCAGGGACTGTAATATATAGTGTATAACTGTGCATAGTATATAGTATGTGTCGCAATTTATTCGTAAAAATACAAATTATAAAGCGTGTTTAACTTTTTTTTTTTTTTTTTTTTGCCTATCAGCTAGCAGGTATCGAAAAAAATTCGACGAGTTAAAAGATAAGCATCTTCATTTTTATCTAATGCAACAATCACGATTACTTTTTGCCTGAACATTTTTATCGCAGGATCGTTCCATTAACACGTTCTCTGCCGAAACATTTTTAACAAATTTTTAGAAAGATTCAAATACTTTCTTTATTTATTTTCTTTTATTTAAATTATTTTTTTCTTATTCCATTTGACAATCTTTATTTCTTTTTTTTATTTGAATAATTTTTCTGTTACTATATAACTATATAACAATTTTTATTTCTTTTTATTTGAATAATTTTTTTATCATTCCATATAATACATTGTTTTTTATTTAAATCATTCTTTTATCACTCTATATAACAATTTTAATTCTTTTTCAGTTTATTCACCATTATAATAAAATATACTATATAGAACAACATCGACAATTGTTATTGACATAATAGTTAAGCAAACTTCAAAAAGACAATTTCTATCTTTTTCTATATTTGAAAATTTATTTAGCACGTTTTGAAAAGAAAGCAATATAGGTCTAAGGCCCGATGCAGACGAGCGACTTTCGTTCGCGCGATCTCACCACGATCCTATATCTATCCCTGTTTTCCAAGTCAAGAACAACGAAGACAAACGTATGGTCGCAGCGAGATCGCGCGAACAAAAGTCGCTCGTCTGCATCGGACCAAAAGGATCGTTCATTTCCTTCCTGGACCACATTCTCGTCCTACAGAACGTGTTAACACTGAATTTCGTTGTTTTCACAGTAGGCGAAGATCCCTCGAGGCACGCAAGCGTTATTTCCGATTACCCCCGTTAGCAACTAGTGTAACCATTGCAGACAGTGCACCTATATATAACGCGCAAGCCAAGGGGAAATGGGGCCGACGCGACGGTTTACAAACGGATTGGATAACGTCAGCCAGATTTCCATAGATAAATGGTATCTAATGTAAAATACGAACGGAAAATACGACCGAGCAAAGCTGCAGATCGCAGCAACCATTCTTATCCAAATCAGACGACATATTAGCATATAATGTAGGTGCTCGGAATTGTGGAACATTTTTACCGAACTTAATAGAATCTTGCTTAACGGTGCCGTGTCAAGAATATCAACTTTAACACTTTTGCTACGAGGATCGTATACAGGGTGTTCCACGAAACTGGGCCGAGCCGTGACGTTAAAATGTTAAAAAATAGAAAATAATTTGATTGGTAAAAATTAACCCTGTATAGATCGAATTTTGTCTGCTTATCAGAAAGAAAAAAAAGTTACGATTAATTACAGTTTTTTACTTTGATTTGATATGATCGTGGTATCACTACAGCAATACAGTAATCAAATTTAACACTAGATTTACGGGCACCGATTGAATCGTTTTAATGAGTACATTCAAATGAAGTTTTTTTGCAATAACATCAGATTATTTAATTTAAAATCCATAGATTTTTGTCAACAGAGATTTATTTAGCACATTTTTTATATCAAGTTCTATTTTAAGGGTGTATTTTCGGCGCGCAGAGTTGCTACATTAAAGCGTGAAATTTGAAATCCGTCAATTTGACGGGTTCCGTGAATCTAGTGTTAACATGTAGTGGACTAAGATCGTCAGTATTACTAAATAAATTGGTATAAACTGGATTAAACGAAACAAGATATATTGTGGGAATGGTTAGTCTTAGGTGTGAATGTTTAACAGGTTGACTGCCACGCGCATTTTAGGTAGTTTGCCCGTGGCGCCAACATGAATTTCTTATTATGCGATGTACATTATGTTGAACAAAATAATATCTACATTTTCCTTGTACTAATAAAATTATTTTTGCATGTTCTGTACGGCATTAATTTTTTCAAACCATTATAGTAAAGTGGTATTATTTGAAAATTTATCAGTATCGATATTTACTCTAATTATGTATTTTACTATTGGTTGCATCGCCGGTCACCGGTGGACCCCATGGCGCTGTAGCCAAATCGAGTGCCGGTCACCGGTGACCCCCATGGCACTCAACCTGTTAATCTGGAGTGATAGAGGTGTGAATAAAGAGTGTTTGGGACAGTGTGATCGAAGTGCGAGAGACGAGTGTTTGGGCCGAGCGATAGATGTGCGAGAGACGAGTGTTTGGACCGAGCGATGGACGCGCGAGAAAAGAGTATTTGGACCGAGTAACCGGGAATATCGTGTGACCGAGGAGTTTCTGGGAATGCCTGAGCAGAGTGAAAGAGATTGAGAAATAGAAGAAGAGAGAATCAGGGAATAAATGAATGGAGAAAATGTGTGGAGAAGTTAGTCAGAGTGGAGGCAGAGTTGAGTCGAGGAGAGTCCGAGAAGGATCGAGGGTCGAGAGTCGAGAAGAGTGAGTCGAGTAAAGAGAAATAGAGAACGAGTATTGTATTATTGAGCATAGTTATTAGTTAACACGTTAAGCGCCGCGCCGAATTCTTGTGCCGTTCCGTTCAGGCCACAGTTAGCCGTCAGGCGGGCCCTGAACAAGTGGACATCCGTGTAAATCCTCAGCATCGTTTGAAAAAAAATGACCGTGTTTCAATAAAATCCATTAAAATGTCTTAACGATATAATCCTGTGATAGATAAGAGTTAAGTAAATTTTAAATAAATTTTCAGTGATTACTTAAAACGATGTAAATTTTTTAGTTTCATATCATGTTTTACACGGTCAGCCACCGGTGGTTGACGCGGCCTAAACGGAAAGTTCAGTGTCAGCCACCGATGGCTGACGTGGCACTCAACGTGTTAATAAATAGTTATTGTTCATAAGACAGCGTCCATTATTGAGTCAGTAATGAGACACCCGTCAGCAACCTAAAATCCCTACAATATATATATTTGGAAAGGAAAGAAATACTAAGATGTAGACTAATCTTATCGGCTAACAGGTCGTGCACGTTCGACGGTTCCTAAGCGATTCTGTTTCGTGGCCCGACTTTCCAACGGAAGTCGGGCTTCGCTTGTTTCTAATAGCGCGCGCGGTCCTCCTATATTGATACACTATAAACAGTGCAGCAAAGACTCGCTAAATGTTCCGAAGGCTCTACACGCTAAGTGTTCGGGGGTTATATTAGAGGGTTCCCTCTTGAAGCAAGCATGGAAGAAATATGACACCGTAAGGCTTCCCTTTCAAAATCTCTATCGTATTGGTATCGGTAAGATAACACTAACGCAGTGATGAAACTTTTCTATTTTCCATTTCTTTCTTATGACAATTTCATTAACATATCGATGAGTTTTTCCCGATTAAAATGAGATCAAACACGAAATTGTTACGATATTTTTAATTAACCCGAATAATCTTGAAATAATTTACTTTCTGTGAACGCATGGAAAGAAACAGCGAGGAAAGAGGAACATTTCATTTTAATCAACAAGATTTCATCAATATGTTAGAGAAATTTTGATTAAAAAAAATTAAAAATAAAACAGTTTGTTCGATGCATTGGTATTGCCTCACCGATACGTAAGCATTTAATCTTTACGACCACCTCGACTCTTAGTCCCTCTTTCTTCTTCGTCAAACTGTCTTTTTCTACGTTCGTCGACGTCGGCGAGATACGAACGGTTCGCAGAAGCGAGTCTCCTATCCGCTAAATGTTCCTTGCCGATCCCAAATTCTGAACACTTATCGAGTCTTTACTGTACAGTGGCAACTAAGCGAAACAAATTTTTTAAAATATAGATGCGTTAGGTTGTAACTTTTAAGCGACATAGTGGCATACAAGGTTAAATTGTTTCGGGTGATGTATCGCGTGATGTATGCGTTTTCTAAAAATTTGAAAGGATACCGCAGATATAAGCTTGACACAGCACTGATCACCAGTTGTAGGATCAACTGAATTTTTTTAAACGGAATTATAGGGCAGATCGAGGCAAATCGGATCAAAATCGATCGAAAGAAAGATTTTTAAGTTTAAAACAATTTTTTGTTATTAACGCTTAAGTCGAGTGGGTATTAATTACGAATTTATAATTATTTTTTCACTATCAAAAGAAAATAATCCTATTCGTCTCGATTTACCCATTTTTTTATATATTATTCGTTTTTAATCGAACGCGCGCCATAGTGAAAGGGTTATAATATAAAATATCAGATAACCAAGAAAGTTCTGTTATTTATTTATTTATTTATTTGTGACAGAGAAGCTACAAGCAAAAAATATAGAAAGAAACCAATTTATTTTTCAAAATGGTTGCCCTCGCACGCAATAACCTTTTTCCCAATGGATTAACCTTGTTTCCAGCTGGTAAACCGTTATTGCACGTGGCGGTAACTTTTTTTTAATAATAAACTGGTATATTTTCTATATTTTCTTTTTACGTGTTTCTTTTCTGTCCTGAAAAAAATGTCACAATTTTCTTGGTTACCTAATGTAATAAATGGGATCTCATTCGGAGGACGACAGGAAATTATAAACCACCAGAGATCGATATTCCTGTGTACTGTTATACGTAATCGATGTTACGAACGTGATAAATTGCACGGTTTAAATAATGACACAGCTGTGGTTTCTATCTCACGTTACCGCACTTTTATCGTCAATGGTCTATATTTAATTGTCATCGCTTAAATTTAATTGGTACACGCGTCACCGGTGGATCGGTACGTGTGAAACGTTATCTCTCTGAAGTTTTTTTTTTTTTTTTTTTCAATCTTGTAATAATTGTGGGTTGCCGCGTGTAGCGTTAAAGAGAAAAATATTTCTCATAATGCATCCTACTTTTTTACTGAAGTGTATAAATTGTTGTCCTTTTACGAATTTAAATTGGACAGGAATAATTTAACGGAAGATGGGGTAATTGCGAACGACGCCATATTTCCATCTTCCCGCCCTCCCGGCATCCTCTTCTATGTTTAATTTTGTCACCTTGCTCGAGGTAGGAGGTTACACACGTCTTTTTAAAATGGAACCTGTTAAAATACGCGCCGTTTATTAAAAAGAAAACATGGATGACGTCGGCTATAGGCGAGTTGTCTGACACCTGCATGCTTTCTCTCTCTGATAGATTCGTCTAGTATTCTTTCTATTCAGATGGTAAACTCATTAAGTAGACACGATAAAATTATCGCTCTTATTCTTCTTTGCTGTTCTCTCTGATATTTCTTTGAATTAGAAAGGGAAAGGTAACTCTTTATAATATATATATATAATTATATTAAATAAAATATACATAAATTTCATTTCGACTGACCACGTGGATCCACATAACATAATCACTTCCCGCAACAAAACCCATTAACATATTTCATAGAATTTGATTTGATTTTTGTTTGTTTTGTAACTCGATGAAATTTCTTGGTTATCATTTGTAATCGTGTTGAGTACACGGTTTAGAAGTGGGAATTTAATCACGATAAATATATTTTATGTCAATGAGTTTAGTTCATAAGGCCTTGGTTTATAAGTTGTTCGGTTTTACATCAACGAGGTCGGGGCAAATCCGAATGGGAAAGGTTTTGTTTTTTATTCGAATTTAAATTTCTTTTTATTCTTTTATATGGGTAACTGAACTTTCCGTTTGTTGGTTTTATTCGTTGTGGATCGAATGGAAAGTAATTATTTGAAGATAAAAGTAAAGTTTATTATAACAAAAGCGAGATTTACATAGATACATAGAAACCTTCTAGCCGAAAAAAAACGGAAATCGGTAAAACAAAAGGCCACGCGTCTGAGTCACGGACGTGCCATCTATATAGTATATGTATGCTGACGCGCTAATTACCGCCAAATTCAACACCGTTCAAGCCATTTGAAATTTTCATTGTAAAACGAAGAACTTTGTAAAAATTGTACACTCTTTTCTCGATAATTATGGTCTTTGTATTATTGTGCAGATTGTAAAGCATGCGTTAGAAGCAAAATTATTTAATCGCAAAGCGTCTAGCCTGAACGGAAAGTGTCCAGAAATCAGACTGGCACGGAAAGTGTTAATGTCGCATTGACATCTATGTCATGAATTTTAACTTTATTATTATTCAATCGCGAACAAGAAAATGCGACTGAACTCAAAGATTACTAACCAAAGTTTGAAATGCGATAAAAGTTGATTTTATAATCATGTAATTTCATTCGCTTTTATCCAATCTGCCAGAGCTGTTCATAATTTCTTCAGCGAGGTCAAGGTAAATCCGAATGGGAAGGTTTTGCTTTTTATTCAGATTAAAAAATTCTTTTTTTTTTTGTATATGGTTGTTTAAAGTCGCAACCGACATCTGTGTTATCAATTTTAATTTTATTATCATTCAGTCCCGAATAAGAAAATGCGACTGAACTCAAAGATTACTAACCAAAGTTTGAAATGCGATAAAAGTTGATTTTATAATCATTTTTATCCAATCTGCCAAAGCTGTTCGTAATTCTCTCAACGAGGTCAGGGTAAATCCGAATGGGAAGCTTTTGTTTTTTATTCAAATTAAAAAAGTCTTTTTTTTTATATATGGGTGTTTAAAGTCGCAATCAATATCTAGGTCATGAATTTTAATTTTATTATTATTCAGTCGCGAATAAGAAAATGCGACTGAACTCAAAGATTACAAACCAAAGTTTGAAATGCGATAAAAGTTGATTTTATAATCATTTTTATCCAATCTCCCAGAGCTGTTCGTAATTCCCTCAGCGAGGTCAGGGTAAATCCCAATGGGAAGCTTTTGTTTTTTATTCAAAATAAAATTTTTTATTAAAAAATTATTTTTTTTTATATTTGGGTGTTTAAAGTCGCAATCGACATCTGGGTTATAAATTTTAATTTTATTATTATCTTTTAAGAAAATACGACTGAAGTCAAAGGTTGCTAACCAAAGTTTGAAATGCAATAAAAGTTGGTTCCCAATTATCTCATCTTCCTCTAAATATGTTCGAAACGATAGATTTAACGATAGATTTAACGATAGATTTGACGATAAATTTTAATAAACACTTACCGAAGCCAAAATAGTGACTAGGTATCGTTGCGTTCTTTCGAAGTCGAGGGTACGGTTAACAGTAACTTGGCCTTGATGAGGTAAATTGATGCTAAAGTAACCGTATCCATCGGCCGTCGTGATTCTATTTCGACCGACTCCGTCATTGTTGCCAATTCCATTTCCGTCTCCAGGAGCAATCGAGTACTCGACTATGCCGTTCACACCGGCATCAGCGTCCACAGCCACGACGTTTTTGAAGATAGTCGAATCAACTGGCGTTAGCTGCAACAAAAAGCATAGAGACTTTTATTTTTATGTTAGACCGTTAATTTTTTTTCCCGAGGACTCGTGAAAGTCTATTATTGTAAATAAGCAGCATATAAACTTTTGAAAGTATTGACTTTCTAAGCTAAATTTCAATTATACCTGTAGTTTGATATTCTATCAGTCGAACTGTTAAAAATCTGATTTCTTTAACACTAGAGTAAAAATGACTGGTTCATAATTTCTTATAGAAATTTTATAAATTTACGATGTTTTTTTGAGGATTTTCTATGACTTTTGGTAAAAAGTATGTACAAAGAATTGTTACCCTTATCACAGATATTTTTTCAAATACTTTTCATTTTGATTTCTTTGGTATAAATAAGTCTACTTTAATCGCCGGTAGTTCTAGTGTTAACACTAAAACTTCCAACGATTAAAGTATACTTATTTGTACTAAAAAAATAACAGCTATTTGAAAAAAATACATAATGCGATAGAAACAAACCCTTAACCATATATTTTAAAGAAAATCGGAGAAAATATTCAAAAATGTGCCATTAGAAATTTATAGAATTTTGTGATGCATCCATTTTCGTAGATTTTCTGAATTTTATGTCATGTGATAGTAAAAAGGGAATATTTGCATTTGATATATGTAAACACGTGAATAACTATTGCTAATATGTATGAAGATTGAAGAAATCGTAAGCTAAGGGGTTAATCCTCTATAGCGTCAAGTAACTTAAAAGTTACATACTTACTCGTATGCATTTTAAAAATTTTATTTTACTTATATAACACAGTGCTATTAAATTTGATTAGTATACCGCTTTACTGGTATCACACAGTCCATCAGTAATTGGTTTAAACATTTGCAAGCTAAAGTAAGGAAGTGTAATCAATCATAACTTTTTCTTTTTTTTTATTGAGTGCTTTAGGCCACATGAACCTTACGAAGTTATTAATAACCACGTTAAAATTAATCAGTAATGTAAAACGGGTCTATAGAAGGTGGAAAAGACCGATATCTTTCAGAAAATTTAGAACCCTTTAACAAGAATCTCTAAAATCTTCAAATAATGTGAATATAATTTTATATAATATTTATGAGTATAAAATTCATTGATAAGCGAACGTAATTCGGATTATAAAGCGCTGGATATTGTTTTTAAATCGATACTCTTTTCTTTATTATTTTCGATTACGGTGCGCTTTATTTTTCGTACCAGGGGTGCGTTACGAGCGCCTCCTTTTTTTTCTTCTTCGATGTATCACGTCTATTGTTAATACGCGCGAAATACAAAATAAAGAGAATTCGTTAAGTACAAAACCGAAGTCACGATTTACTTAAAACGCCCAATAAAAAGCAATATAGAGAATTAAAAAATTGCTTTTTATCGTGTAAAAAGCATAAATTGTGATTTATTATACTTTTCTCTTATCATTGTCATATACGTAAAAATGGTATTTACGCAGAAAAAATTTAAATCACTAGCTAACTAAAAACTGCAAAATAAATGCATGTTGTAGTTTATAACTAATCGCATACATAACAGAATTGAAATTAAAAAAAATATATTTTTAAACGCTTCTTCTCGTTTACTAATATTTCATTATTGAAGTTTCATTTCAAAGAACTTCTGTCTTACGACAAATATATCGATAACCAATATTGCCTCAAGATTTTCCTTGAACTTTTCCCTCCGAAGTATCAGTTAAATATATAATCTGGCAGGAAACTTTTCGCATTAAAGGTTGGCTGGTTCTTCATGAGCAGACTTCGAGCTGTTTTGATGAAACAATCACCTGATCGATTCTTCCTTAACTAATATTTATTACTTCGTTGCTTTATCATTTACTTCTCAGCAACTGTTTATTTGTTTATTGTTAAAGTTTAAAATCAATTTGTAGCGAGCGAAGCCCCTCGAGTGGAAATCGTTTTCCGTTAACGAACGTCGTGGGTGAGCCACTTGAGGGGCTAAAGAAAGAGGGCCATAAAACGGTCTGCGTGGCGGGGCCCAGCTACGGGGAAAGTTTTTGGGACAGGCCTCGTCGACAGCAGAAAGTCGTGGCTCTCGGCCAGGCTTAGTACACCCCGAAAAGAAACTCCTTGCATACCACGTTCCAATAAATCGTTATTGTTATTAACCCTTTGACTGCTAAAGGCGTATATATACGCTTTCACAAGTCTATCAATATATTGGGTTGGCAACTAAGTGATTGCGGATTTTAAATAAGAATGAAAATTCAAAATTTTTGCTTAAAAATATAATTTTATTCAATTAGGTACTGTCCGTTTTTGTCGATGACCTTTTGCCATCGTTCAGGCAGTTTCATAATTCCACGTTCATAAAATTTTTGATCTTTGCTATTAAAAAACTGAATTAAGTGTGATTTGACATCGTTAGCGTTATTAAAAATTTTACCATTTAAGGAGTTCTGAATGGAACGAAATAAATGGTAGTCCGAAGGCGCAAGGTCAGGGCTATATGGTGGATGTGACAACCCATCCCAACCCAGATCCAATAATTTTTGGCGAGTGACCAAAGATGTGTGGGGCTTTGCATTATCATGGTGGAAAACAACACCCTTACGATTTGCCACTTCTGGTCGCTTTGCTTGAATTGCATTGCTCAGTTCGACGAGTTGTTGAACGTACACGTTTGAATTGATCGTTTGGTTGTTTGGTAAAAGTTCAAAATGCAAAATTCCTTTATAATCCCACCAGACTGACAACATAATCTTTTTTTGGTGAATCTCTGCTTTTGATGTCGTCTGGGCTGGTTCATCTTGCATCACCCACGATCTCTTCCGATTAACGTTGTTATAAACTATCCACTTTTCGTCGCCAGTAATTAGTCTTTTCAGAAATGGATCAATTTCGTTGCGTTTCAGATGCGAATCGCAGATGCTAATGCGTTGCGCCAAATGAATTTCCTTCAGCTGGTGAGGGATCCATAGATCGAGTTTCTTGACACAGCCAAGTTTTTAAAATTTTTTTTCAATGCATGTATGCGATACATTGAGCTTCTCTGCAATATCGCGTGTTGTGCTATGGCGATCTGAATCGATAATGGCCTTGATATGGGTCTCATCGACTTCAATTGGACGGCCAGATCGTTGAGCATTTTTCAATGAAAAATCACCAGAACGAAATCTGGCAAACCAATTTTGACACTGCCTTTCTTTCAAGGCTTCATTGCCATATACGGCACATAACTTTTTGTGTGCTTGCGATGCGTTCTTGCCTTTTCGGAAATAATACAATAAAATATGTCTGAAGTGCACGTCTTGTTCTTCCACTTTTAAATTGGGATAAAAACAAAACTAAAGAACTAATCGATATAATTTGTTTACTAAATGAAAGGTAGAAGTCCGAACAATAAGAAAAAAATATAGGTTAGGTACTTTGAACACATTAACGAAACAAAAGAAAGTGTAAAATCCATCTGTCGACAAAATCCGCAATCACTTAGTTGCCAACCCAATATACGAAAGCCGTAAATATACGCCCTCACGTATCCATCAATATATACGAAAGCCGTAAATATACGCCCTCTGCATTTTTTTATTGTTTGTTCATTGTAACATCTTTATTGTTTTATCGATTGATTTAACATGGAATATAACAAGTTAAATAGCATAGCAACCAAGTATCGGTGTTTGTTTCAGTATTTTTAATCAGTTGTTTCAGTATCTTTCGGTCAATTCTCTGGGTACTCTTTTAGTCAATAGACAGTGGACGACCCCAGTCGCAGCGACTGACGTTTAAATAACGCGCCGTCCGTATTGATGGATTCTTCCGAGAACGCGCCGCAGTCAAAGGGTTAATTGCGTAGTTCATTTACCAGTTACTCCCTTACGTTCAAAAATCGATCTATAAAATAGCCAGCCATTTCATGTGTTGGCCATCCAAAATTCGATACGAATGTTACGGTTTTGTGATTCTTCAGGCTGTGATTAGCAAGTTCCATATTTAATTTGCAACGCTTGGATAAACTTCAAAGTTAACAATTTTTATTTTTTATTTATTTATTTTGTGTCACATTAATTACTAAGGATTATTCGCGATATATAAAGGTATAATAGAGTACAAATAATAGATATAGATTATTATACATATAAACCGAGGTGAACTGGATAATTTTCTCTTTGATACCGAAAAAATATTAGTCAAAATTTAGAAGGTCAACTTTTCATTGTGAATATCTAATTAATACCAATTTGACTTGAATATTAATAATGAAACATTTTTTTAAACTCAAAAATCTTCCTCTCGACTGAATTCTTATTTTGATTCGATTCGTCTCGATCTACCATACGGTAGATTAGATTTCCAAATATAATGATCAGTTTAGATATGTACGTTGGATTAATTAACATTTCTTTCACGTCGATAGTATCCATAGAACTCAGGTTGTCTAGTCTGGTACAGTTAATCACTCGTTAACAAAGCCGAATTTGACGTTTTGGCAAAGGAAAAAGTTGCTTGGAATCATCTCAGGAATCCCCCAATTCCGGGTCCTTCAGAGTGTTTGGCACAAACTTAAGTAAGACTTAAATAACACTTAAGTAAATGCCAATTCCATTGCTCATATTATAATATCGATAGACACACGATAGATACAATCTGAGCCGTCGCGTCCTGAGCAAAACATGTGGTTTCGACGAGGCGGTCAACGTGTTAATGATAATCGTCTGGTCGTTAACCCCTTGCGCTACCATTTACCCGGAAAAAATCCAGGACAGAAGTATAGCAACTAATGCACGCCGAATGCTACTGCTAAGATTATATAAGTTTTACTGCTTATTTTCCTGAGCCATTATCTAGAAATTTGACACAACGAGTCTCAATCGTAATACTCATGCTTGACTCAAAATTGTGACCACGAATCTCACTCGTGATATTCGTGTTTAACTCAAAATTGTGACCACGAGTCTCACTCGTGATATTCATGTTCGACTCAAAATTGTGACCGCGAATCTCACTCGTGATATTCATGCTCGACTCAAAATTGTGACCACGAGTCTCACTTGTAGTATTTACGTTTGACTAAAAATTGTGACCACGAGTCTCACTCGTGATATTCATGCTTGACTCAAAATTGTGACCATGAGTGTCACTCGCTATATTCATGCTTGACTCAAAATTGTGACTACGAATCTCACTCGTGATATTCATGCTCGACTCAAAATTGTGACCACGAGTCTCACTTGTAGTATTTATGTTTGACTAAAAATTGTGACTACGAATCTCACTTCTGACATTCATGTTTGACTCAAAATTGTGACCAGCAGTTTGACTCCTGATATTCATGTTTAACTCAAAATTGTGATCACAAGTCTCACTCGTGACATTCATATTTCTCTGAAAATTGTGACCACCAGTTTAATTCCAGATATTCATATTTAACACTATAACTACCGACGATTAAAATATATTTATTTGTAGCAAAGAAATCAAGATGACGAGCATTTGAAAAAATTCCTATAACAAGGGTAATAATTCTTTGTGTATATTTTTCGCAAAAAAAATATAGAAAATCCCTAAAAATGCGCCACTGTAAATTTATAAAATTTCTATGAGAAATTACGAACCAGTCATTTTGACTAATACGGTAGTTCCAGTGTTAACTCAAAATTGTGACCACGAGTCTCACTTATGATATTCATGTTTGACTCAAAATTGTGACCACCAGTTTGATTCCAGATATTCATGTTTAACACTATAACTACCGACGATTAAAATATATTTATTTGTAGCAAAGAAATCAAGATGACGAGTATTTGAAAAAATTCTTATAACAAGGGTAATAATTCTTTTATATATTTTTCGTAAAAAAATTATAGAAAATCCCTAAAAATGCGCCACTGTAAATTTATAAAATTTCTATGAGAAATTATGAACCGGTCATTTCAACTGGTACGGTAGTTCTAGTGTTAACCCAAAATTGTGACCACGAGTCTCACTCGTGATATTCATGTTTAACTCAAAATTGTGACCACGTTTGAGTCAAACTCGTCAAAGTACGGCAAGGATTTAAAGATCGACACGACTATCTTCCCAATANATTCCAGATATTCATATTTAACACTATAACTACCGACGATTAAAATATATTTATTTGTAGCAAAGAAATCAAGATGACGAGCATTTGAAAAAATTCCTATAACAAGGGTAATAATTCTTTGTGTATATTTTTCGCAAAAAAAATATAGAAAATCCCTAAAAATGCGCCACTGTAAATTTATAAAATTTCTATGAGAAATTACGAACCAGTCATTTTGACTAATACGGTAGTTCCAGTGTTAACTCAAAATTGTGACCACGAGTCTCACTTATGATATTCATGTTTGACTCAAAATTGTGACCACCAGTTTGATTCCAGATATTCATGTTTAACACTATAACTACCGACGATTAAAATATATTTATTTGTAGCAAAGAAATCAAGATGACGAGTATTTGAAAAAATTCTTATAACAAGGGTAATAATTCTTTTATATATTTTTCGTAAAAAAATTATAGAAAATCCCTAAAAATGCGCCACTGTAAATTTATAAAATTTCTATGAGAAATTATGAACCGGTCATTTCAACTGGTACGGTAGTTCTAGTGTTAACCCAAAATTGTGACCACGAGTCTCACTCGTGATATTCATGTTTAACTCAAAATTGTGACCACGTTTGAGTCAAACTCGTCAAAGTACGGCAAGGATTTAAAGATCGACACGACTATCTTCCCAATACCAATGTGACACGAGTAAGCTTCGAACATGCCACTCGATGTTCACACGGCATTCGTAACAGTATTTTATTAGTCTCGATAAATTATACAACTATTCGAACGTAATGTTATTCGCAATCTTCCGGTAAAAATTTAAGTCTCAACCTGCTCCTGGCCCTAACATTACGATAACACAGCAAACCGTGTAAACTAACGTATCGCAATTATTTGAACACATTTTCGAATCTCTCTGGTTCGTTATTTATAGAGCGTAAGCTCTCTAAATTAGTCGTGTAAATGTCCGACACGTTAACGGAACGCGTGTAACGCCTGCGATATGCATTGCATATGCGTCCCATAACGTTGCGATTTGGACATTACGGTGAACGATACCCGGATACTGGCGAAGTTAACTCTCTCGCGTGTAGTATAGTCGAGAGCTAATTAAAGACCGCGAGGTCGAAGGCACCTGCACGTCAGGATTAATAATTCGACGAAATACAGAGGACAGAACGGCACGTTTCAGGGCTCGATCGTATTCCGGACTTTACGAAAGCGTACATTATGCTTAGGTTAAACACACGAATACGAATGTTTTTTGAATGATCTAATATATGCACTACCGTTCATGAATATTGTGATACAAAATATGGTAAAAGGTTTATTTAACACGTTGACGCCGGCGCGGATATTCGCGGTTCGTTCCGTGCGGCGACGCTTCAACTAGTGGTCCGCCCCACAAAAAAATTAAATAATTATGTTATTTTTATAATATTGAATGTCTGTTTATTATGTTGAGAATTGAAAAATAAATCTATTTTGTACTACCTATTTTGTAAAATACAAGTGTGACCCACTGTGATGCATGCTGTCCCACGGAACAGACGCGTGTGACCCACCGGTGATGCACGCCGGCGTCAACGTGTTAACACTAGAACTACCGAACAAGTCAAAATGACTTGTTCATAATTTCTTACAGAAATTTTAGAAATTTACAGTAATGAATTTTTGAGGATTTCCCGCAATTTTTTGTAAGAAATATGCATAAAGAATCGTTGCCCTTATTATAGGTATTTTTCGAAATACCTATCATTTTGATTTCTTTGCTACAAATAACTCTACTTTAATCGTCGGTAGTTCTAGTGTTAAAAAGTAATGTACGAAGATAGTCTTCTCCAACCGATAGTATGGCGCGTTTCCTTTCGTGTCTCGTTACGAACTCCTCGCCCTGCGTAAAATCTATCGGCGTTCCCGCTGCCGATCGCCGTTTGTTGCACACACATGCACGCACGCACACGCAGACACACACACACACAGAGCCACGCTTGGCGCACCGCAATATTTCAGCATCTTGAATTTATCTAAAATATATTGGGTTGTCCGGAAAGTTGGTGCCGATTTTTAAGGAGAATTCAAACACAACACATTTAAATTTTCTTATACATTTATTAAATTATATACGTTCCATTTTGTTCTATAACCTTTCTTCATCTCTCACGTAACTTGAATATCCCATCCTTCCAAAGCTTAGATTTTTCGGCGAAAAACTTTTCCATATTTAACACTAGAACTACCGTACCAGTCAAAATGACCGGTTCATAATTTGTCATAGAAATTTTATAAATTTACAGTAGCGCATTTTTAGAGATTTTCTATAATTTTTTAAACGAAATATGCACAAAGAATTATTACCGCTAATATAAGTATTTTTTCAAATACTCATCATTTCGATTTCTTTGCTACAAACAAGCCTATTTTAATCGTCGGTAGTTCCACAAACTTTTATCTAAAGATACCTGAAGTATCATCCCTTAGAATATATACGCGTGTCATTTGTTTTCAATCATTCCGACATATTCAGACCTGTCTAATGGCACCTATCGAAAATCGGCACGAACTTTCCGGACAACCCAATACAAAATATGTTTGAAACAAGGCGTTTCAATGTAATTTTTACATCATTTCTCCGTTACAGTCATGTAAGGATCGCGCTTCTATTTCAATCATATAAATTTATATTCATTCTAGTTATGAGTACAGGTAACCCTCCTATAACACGGTAGATTGGTTCCTAGAAAATTCCGTGTTGTGTGAAACCGTGTCGCACGAGACCCAGAGCCGGTACAAAAAGGGGGGTTACGTTCCGAAAACTTATTAAAAGCAAATATTTTTTTTAATTCTACATGAATAACTTAATTTTTATTAAAAATATAAATGTATGTACAAGCGTGAGACACTTTTGTTTTCAGGCCACGTAGATAAAAAGAAATACTATCCGCAGAACTGTATCTTTAACACTAGATTTACGGAACCCGTCAATTTGACGTAGTTCTAATTTCGGGTTTAAGTTTAACAAGTGTGCGAGCGGAAATTGTAAGCTCGAAATAAAATTTATATACGAAAAATATACTAAATGAATCTTTACTAATAAAAATTGATCGATTTAAAGTAAAGTGAACTAATTATATTACAGAATATTTGTATTTTAATGTACCCATCAAAATGATCCAATCAAGGTTCGTAAATCTAGTGTTAAGACGGTAAGCCTCGCCGCGGCTATAGAAGTACAGTGTTGTACAAAGTTTTTTGCAATTTTCTTATCGTGTTAGAGCGAAACCGTGATACAGGATGCCGTGTTGTAGAAGGGTTCCTGCAATTTTTGAATCGTGTTATAGCGAAACCGTGTTATAAGATGCTGTGTTGTAGGAGGGCTACCTGTATTTATATTATAAGCTTAATATAAACTCTTTGATCCGATTTTATCATATGGTCAAATAGTTATGGACGGTGTAGGTAATTTTAAGAAACTTATTTTATAATAAATTTATATATAATTATATAATTTGTATATAATTTTAAGAATTAAACGAGGAAAGCTTCGGAGGTTAAATTTGAATTTTTGTAAGAGTATTATTTGTAGAGATTTTGATAACAATTTTAATTGTTTAAGTAGAAGTGTGTGTTTTTGTTATACATTTTTTTTTTAATTTAAAAAA
>SMSQ01019285.1:0-20101 GCA_019453375.1 Ctenoplectra terminalis | reverse complement strand
AAAAAAAAAACGAAACTAACTGGCACGAACAAACTCTCGGGACACTAAAAGTAAAAGTTGTGAGGGGCACAACGTATCACGATACGCGGGCACAGAAATTTGAGACGCACGTCATTTTCTTAACGATATATTTTTCCTAAATGCTAATCAAACCTCCTCTTCCGTGAGACTGACACAGCGAACGGCGAATCATTGCACACGTGCGCCACCTCGCGGAATGCGCCATTAACAAGTTGCAGCGTAGTAGTTGTGAGCGCGCCGTCTGCAATCCCGTCGAACGTAAATATCGAGCAAAACGTGGATACCTTTGTTCGTTAATTATCGTTCGACACCGGTGTCCAACAGATTTTCGAGCCGAGGAATTTTTCACAACGACGATCGATGCGATCAGTTTTGTCCTTTGAGAAAACACGTCACGAAATAGCGCAGCGTGTCGCAGGAAAATGCGTGCGAGTCGAATGAACCGAGCATGTGGAGCGACGCCATTGGCTGGACAGCGTTCGTCGAGTATGACGCACTCGGCTATTTTCAGTCTTCTGCTAGTCTATTTCCTTGGCGCGTATTTTAAGACATTTAAAGGACATCGGTATATTGTTATATAACCATTGCTCTTATAATTTCATTTCGGTTNGGAGAGGGGAAAAAAAAAAACGAAACTAACTGGCACGAACAAACTCTCGGGACACTAAAAGTAAAAGTTGTGAGGGGCACAACGTATCACGATACGCGGGCACAGAAATTTGAGACGCACGTCATTTTCTTAACGATATATTTTTCCTAAATGCTAATCAAACCTCCTCTTCCGTGAGACTGACACAGCGAACGGCGAATCATTGCACACGTGCGCCACCTCGCGGAATGCGCCATTAACAAGTTGCAGCGTAGTAGTTGTGAGCGCGCCGTCTGCAATCCCGTCGAACGTAAATATCGAGCAAAACGTGGATACCTTTGTTCGTTAATTATCGTTCGACACCGGTGTCCAACAGATTTTCGAGCCGAGGAATTTTTCACAACGACGATCGATGCGATCAGTTTTGTCCTTTGAGAAAACACGTCACGAAATAGCGCAGCGTGTCGCAGGAAAATGCGTGCGAGTCGAATGAACCGAGCATGTGGAGCGACGCCATTGGCTGGACAGCGTTCGTCGAGTATGACGCACTCGGCTATTTTCAGTCTTCTGCTAGTCTATTTCCTTGGCGCGTATTTTAAGACATTTAAAGGACATCGGTATATTGTTATATAACCATTGCTCTTATAATTTCATTTCGGTTAAATTCGATCGATCGTTACCGATTGAACGTGGATTTCCTTTTTTTTTTATTCTTCTTCTTTCGTTTCCGCCTGTCCGACGGTTTCTGTTAAAATGGCGGCAGTTCAAGCGGGTCGAACGGACGATTGTTTAAGTTGTTTGGTTATATAATGAAGCGGGGGCTGTGGGCTGTATGAAATTTTTAAAACTCGTTACGTAACCGGGGAAGACTCGAATGTGATTCTTCTAACTTGGTTCTGCAGTTTTTTTTTTTTTTTTTTTATGTAAGACCGATGTAATTATTCATGGTAATATGTTTGGAATAAAAGATTTATTTTTATCCATGTCCTTCATTTTTCTGTCCTTTTTAGCGAGCGATATGTTATATAATGTACTCGTATTAAAGCGCGCAGAAATGTCTACGCGTGTATTTAATATATCTAAAATTGAGTTTACAACTTTACAGGATCACAGCTACTGTAATTCACCGTGTCGTAGTAAAGTTAGTCATTAAACTGGACCGAGCGCGTCGAATCATTCTAAACATCGTAAAACAGCGAAATTATACAACCCAGGAAACTACGGTAGGATCATTTCAATGTAGATCTAAACAAACACTTAAAACAGGACAGTTTTATTAACCGATTTACTTGACAACAATTCAAAACTTCCGGTCAACGATATTCATCGTTTTCTAACTCCTATCTACGTTCGGGTCTCGTCGCAGACAAGAAAGAAAGAAAAAAAAAAAAACATTAAAAAAAGAAAAAAGAAGAAGGAATATTAAATGAAACAATCTCGTTTGTCGAACGATTAAAAAATCGTATCCGTACCAAATGCACGCGCACCGAAATCATATCGAGGATAAGTTTCCCAAACTCTTTAAATCGTCACACGTTCAAGGTCAACGACAATTTAAAACCCGAATCAAGTGCAAAGGTCGCCGCCAGTGTAGCAAACGTCGAAGCCAAGGCTAGCGCTAAACTTAAGCGTGAATGGAAGAGCAGCGGTAGCCGGGAGAGTCGATCGAGGTTACGGTCGTCGGAATCGGTCACTAGCGACTCCGCGACTTCGGAACTCGTCTTGCGATCCTGTTCATCCGCTCGGACAAGTTCTACAAGCAACGAGCTCTAACGATTCCTAATAATAAAAAAAAAAAAAAAAAATCTCAACGAAACCTCGACATCTTTTCAACTCTGCTCAAACCTCAACCCTTCTCTCCCTCTTCCTCGCTCTTTTTCTCTCTCTCTCTCTCTCTTTATCTTCCTTGCTCTCTTCGCCTCGAGATTTACACGCAAACACACATTATTCGAAAAATCCGTCAACTAACCCCTTCGACGCTAAAACGTCGCTAAAAAATTATCCGATGGCAGCGAGAAACGTGAACGAGTATCGATCATATCAAGAGTCGCGGATGCAAATTTCGAAGAAAGCCGCGCGCCAAAATGGTCAGACAAGACAGACAGACGGTTAACGCTGGTCGATTGGTCGCACGGGATTGCGGAACACTTGGGAACCGGTCCGAAACACCGTCCGGACGACCAGCTCGCTCGAACGCCCGGGACGCGACTAGCCGGCCAAATCGCGCGTGCCCCAGCGGACGATTTTAGCACGTCTCTGACGACGACTTCCTAATTATTTTGGCAGAGATGGCCAGCAGCCACTCTGATTTGCCTACCCCTCCCACCCTTCCGCTTCGTGCGCCCTGTCTTGAGCTACCCCTGTCCCTGTTCCACCGACTGGATCCATCCTCTTTCTATCTACCGACACCTATCCCTGCCTTTTCTTTTTTTTTTTTTTTTTTTTTTTTTTCTTCTCCTTTTTGCCGTCTCCCCCCTTTTTTTTTTTTTTTTTTTTCTTCTCCTTTTTGCCGTCTCCCCCCTTTTTTTTTTTTTTTTTTTTCTTCTCCTTTTTGCCGTCTCCCCCCTTTTTTTTTTTTTTTTTTTTCTTCTCCTTTTTGCCGTCTCCCCCCTTTTTTTTTTTTTTTTTTTTCTTCTCCTTTTTGCCGTCTCCCCCCTTTTTTTTTTTTTTTTTTTTCTTCTCCTTTTTGCCGTCTCCCCCCTTTTTTTTTTTTTTTTTTTTCTTCTCCTTTTTGCCGTCTCCCCCCTTTTTTTTTTTTTTTTTTTTCTTCTCCTTTTTGCCGTCTCCCCCCTTTTTTTTTTTTTTTTTTTTCTTCTCCTTTTTGCCGTCTCCCCCCTTTTTTTTTTTTTTTTTTTTCTTCTCCTTTTTGCCGTCTCCCCCCTTTTTTTTTTTTTTTTTTTTCTTCTCCTTTTTGCCGTCTCCCCCCTTTTTTTTTTTTTTTTTTTTCTTCTCCTTTTTGCCGTCTCCCCCCTTTTTTTTTTTTTTTTTTTTCTTCTCCTTTTTGCCGTCTCCCCCCTTTTTTTTTTTTTTTTTTTTCTTCTCCTTTTTGCCGTCTCCCCCCTTTTTTTTTTTTTTTTTTTTTTTTTTTCGTCGACGCGTTTCTTTGTCTTTGATCTTCTAGTTTTTACTTTCAGGTAACCTTGCGGTCGATTTTGCGAAGCAAATGTGATCTCGGAGGAAGGATGTTGCAATCGCGATATTTTATGCTTTGGAATCCGTGTTATCGATTTTGATTGTCGGATCGAAGGTTTTTAGTTTCGTGATGATTTGTTTTTTTTTTTTTTTGGTAATTGGTGAGGATGGTATAAGCGCGGATGGAGGAAAATAAAAATGTACGAAATGGAGGGATGAGTAATTTAAATTAAAACGGACTTAAACGTTAATGGCATAATACTGTTAGGTAATAGACTGGCGGTGATATAATATTCGGGATGGTTGGCGGCGTGGCGGAACAGTTTCTATTTGAAGATGAGATGCAACACGGTGGACGGGCTATAAAGATAGGAAATGTAGTACGTTTGTTGGCAAACAAGTAGAGGTCGTGTTTGTATGTAACGTGAGCCTCACATCGACATGTCCGATGAAGCAATATACGCTATGTTAGTTTGGCTGGCTACTTAGGCCAGTGATACACTTTGGAGTAACCAAGATCTGCCTGGTTGTCAACTTAATATACGACACTAAATACTTCTGACAATGTGAAATCGAGCGAACGAACGTGACGAATTAGTATCTTGTAGAATTTCTGATACTTTGACGCGCACGGAAGATGTTACTAAATTTATCCATCGTGTATCAAACTATTTACGAGTGCTAATTTATAAAATTTCCTATTCCAATCTAACTTTTTCGATCTTAACGTAACATTCCATAAACTATTCCATGGAATTCTCACAATTTTGGAAGAGACGTCGAAACGAATGTTTCCGATTTCCCATTTTTCTTAAATTTCCAATTCCATCGAGATCCCTTCGATCTCTATCAACTGGCCGATCCATCGATCACTGGACACCGAACAGAATATCGAGAACTTGGATTCGATCAACACACATGACATGATATTCGACGAAACGTGATCTATCACGGTGTCCATTAAAAAATCCACAATAAAACGGTCCACGGTCTCCTTAGGCTAGTCCCATTTAGCTTTCTCTCGGTCGCACAACACTTCTCGGCTGATCGTCCATGATTCCTTTTTTCTCTTTTTCTATAGCTCCCATAAATATCGTATCACACTGTGTACATGTATCGTTGTCACAAAAACACTATAGGTGTCTCGGAAACCTCCCATGTTCACCCGATGATGATGCTCGCCCCGCAAGCAGACTTACCAATCCTTCTTCTTCCTTACTCTTCTTCTATTTCTTCTTTCACCCGACCCGTTCCTTCGTTCTATCGTTGCTCAACGAAACCGGCACCGGTACGACAGGGTCCCGGTCTCACTTTACGATTTTACGATCGGCCGCCCGAGTTTTCGTGTACAGCGGAACGAACGGAAGTAATTAAAAAAAAAAAAAAGAAACAATAGGAAACGACGACTGTGTCACACTGTGTGGGAACTTTCGATGCCTCTCTGTTGATACGACGATCCCGTGCAGACTCGCTACTCCTCCCTGAACATCGTATCGTGAGAACGCGCGGTTTCCTCTCTTCCTCTGCTTTCCTCTTTACATGAAGGGTGTCGAGGGCGAAAACAAACAAACATTCAAAGGGCAACGCCTGCGCTGCTGAACGAAACGAAGCGACGAACCTCGCCGAAATTCGTTTAAATAGTCCGTAGGCGTCGCTACCTGGCGGCGAGACACCGAACGAGGGAAAACTCTGGCCGGAAGCCAGTGGTCCCGGCGGTGGCCGCACAGCCTCCCGGTTCGCCTGTCGTCGCAGTTTTTTCCATTTAACCTTCGAATTCGACCAGAAGAAGCTCGGATTCGGGAACCAGTACGCCCGTGCTACTACGAATCGCGAATTTTGCAGAAACTGCGAGGAACGGTGCTCCTCGAGTAGGTATTCCAGCGACTTCCGGAACCAGGACACAGCGGCCGCCATTTTGGGAATCCTACGCGTGGGATTTTCTCACCAGTGGTTTCTTCGCGTACATTTTTTGTTTGGAATGATCGTACTCGTTTTTTCTATGCATAAAGTGCATTGGAATGTAAATAATTGTAGAAGGGTAGTTCTTTTTTTTCTTCTTTCTTTTTTTTGTTTTTTTTTTGTTTTTTATTTCATGGTATAAAGGTGACATTTTTATTTTCTATTTCATCGAAGATGGTCTCAAGGTCAGGATCGATGTATCTCTTTTTTAAACGCGATAGAAAAAAGGAGGAATCCAACCAATCCGAATGGTGTAACGTTGAAGGAGTTCAAGGTCCCACAGACGTTAGCTAGGAATCTTTTAAGCATAAAGCATTTATTCAGAAAATGTATGTTTTCTTAAGGTTGAGAATCTTGTAAACCAATGTTCAAGGAAAAATGAAGATGACCTTGAAATCTGCTTCATAAAAAATTTATCGTCAATGTGGCTATTGTTAAGTATTCCTAATCGCTTTACGCATCATTATTTTGTTTTTTTTTTTGTTTCTTTTTTTGTTTTAACTAAAACTTGGAGAAATTTTCCAGCAATAAAAAAGCAATTTTAGATCCAAAGTGAACTTGTGCCTGATAGACATAATCGATTTTACTTGTCGATATCACTAGCATTAGATCAAGAGGGTTTCGACGAACGATCGTCCAGTTTCTCGGCACACAATGCTCTTATTTGAAACGTTCAAGGTACGCATTTTTCTCAAGATCGAAAATAGGTGGTTGGCGTATGTCCAAATGCGATATCAGCTAGATCCTCGAAGACAATCTATCGACCGCGACTCCTGGCGATGGTAGGAACACAGGAAATTTGTTATTTCGCCAGTGATTCACGACATTCGCACACCAATCGACCACCTAACATGGCGATGGATCGATCCTCTTCGTCGTTCACGGCTGATGTACGCTCGTTTGGCGGATCTCGCTCGTTCATCTCGTGGAAACCGCGACCAGTTATGTAATTATGGTCCAATACGCGGCGAACCTAAAATAAGATCGTGCCATTTGCGTTTCTGTAATTGTTCCGCACTAATTTCGCTCTCGAAACTCCTTGTCCCGAGAAGTCGACCGACTTTTGTCGCCGCTCGTACCAAAGTCTCTACGAATCGGAAATACTTCGCCAACGTTCAACATCCTTGCTGCTTTCCGCGAAATTTTCCATCCGCCGGCCCATCAATTTCGTTCCTCGATGAAATGGATATTGTGAACGCACAGTTTTGAACTTTCGTCCATTAATTACAGGCTTTTGTTGGAAATTTAATTAAAACAGATTTTATTGATCCTTTAGTTACGGCGTGCTTCAAACAAAAATTTAATCACTCGGGTACATTAGAAGCACTTAATTTCTCATCGGATTCGAAATTTCGTACGAACAATACGTTCTCCAATATAATTCGCGTCTACTGTATTATTATACCCGTACAACGTTCAACCGTACGACCAAGAATGTGTTAGTTTGGTAAGAAATATGTTATCGACTTCCTCAATTCCTCGATCCACGCTTCCCTTCCTCGATCGTCGAATACCATGCAGCACGGTTCGCGCAAACACGCATCACCAGCATTATTCATAAATAGGAGCAGAAAAGAAGCATTAGCCGCCCACGCGACGGCGCCTGAACGGCTCAAGTATAAGAGCAGGATGGCCGAGCGTGTCGGCAACAGATGGAAGCTGAAAAGGAAGAAGAAGGAAGAGAGGAACCGCGCAACGGTCAATGTTCTGCTTCTTGAACGGATTCTAAATACATTTTAATATACGGCCGCGTCGTTCCCGGCCCGCGTCGCGTTCGTCGTCCATGAAAACGTAGCGTACGCGTTAAATCCGTTCCATCCAGGCCAGCTGATCGAGGCGAGGGCCTTCGATCGGTCGGAAAATCGGAAATAAATATATTAGCGGCCGATCAGAAATAAACTTGGTCCCGTAGCGGAGTAGATGTTGAATATATTGAAATGCAGACTCGATTCCGGGGAAATACCGGTGACCGATGGGAAATTGTAAGCTCTCGAATGGGAGAAACGAGGTCGATCGAGGACGGTCAGGGATTTAAGAGTTTCGAAGGAGAGAGAGAGAGAGCAGTGGAACCACGTTATTTGTAGTTTTCGAATTTTACCGAGTATTTACAATAGTTTAAGATATATTTAATCGATCGAGCCAATTTTCCGTCCACGTCAAGCATGTTATTTTACGCTAAAATAAATAATGAAATGTGCCGTTTAATTTATTCTACTGTGTTGTTTAAAATGTGATACCTCGTACAATGTATTTGTATTTTATGATATTGTTTTATACAATGTATTTTATTTATTTGTTCGAAAGTCGTCCACGTTCGTCACGTAGCTTAACGTAAATGGTAAAGCTCTATGCTGGTCGCGGATAAAATTTTTAATTTAAAAAAAAAAACCTTACTTCAGGATAATCAATTAAAAGTAATCTTGCTCTGTTCCTCGAGTTACTTAAGTTTCTATGATATACAACCGTGTTTTCATGGAACGATGGGAGTACGACGTTCAGAGTGCCATCAACAGAACCACTCGCTAATAAGTCCCGCGAAAGGTACACAGACTATCGGAATTTTCTCATTATGGCGAACAAAAATAGGCGTCGTTATTTCGTCGCTTACTCGAAGCCGCGGTTCAAACCATGGTGTTATTTTTAGGTAAAACATAAAGTGTTACGTAAAAGTCGAGCAGTGTACCGATGTTTCGGGACATCATTACGCGGATCTCTTCTTCTTTTTTTTTTTTTCTTTACATTCTTGTATTCGAAACTCAGAGCTTTCTCTATGCTGAATTTATCGATTAAATTTAAAGTGATGCGATTTTTAATTTTGCTTCGTGCAGAAACTGCACCAGTATATTAATAATAATAATATATAACAGATGTATCATTACTACAAAAATATCTGATAGTTTAAAAATATTTCTGACAATTCTTTTCATGTAACGCAAGACTTAGCATTTATTAAAATAAGTCGTACTAAAAAAATACTAAAAAAATGTCTGCTTTTTTAACTTACGTCTATTAGAAAAGAAATTTGAAAGCACAATTTTTTAGTACTATCAGTAGTATTAATTCATATATCGATAGATTCAGCGAATCCACGCTTATAACCGGAATTTATTATCGTGATCGAGCTCTGGCCCTAACGATGCTCGATTAAGTGGAACACGTGTTCCGTAAACTTTGATATTCCACGGTAACGTGAATTTCACTGGGCAGACCCTGAAATAGAGCGTTGGGCGCGCGTTAGCTGCCCCGAGACTCGTTCATGCCGAATCCTATTTTATTTATGGACGTTTTTATAAATGAAGAGCTAAACACCTACGATGACATCGGGTGTCAGGTCTTGGATCATCCATGGGACGTGTCCCATGCTGAACTTATGAATGATAAGAAGGAACATGTGATTTCCATCATGGAAAGAGTGAAACAAACCTGAAATAAAGTCCGAAGCGTATTTAGGAACATTTCAGAGAAACTGATCTCCGGACTCGTGTAATAATATAACCAACTCTATGCAAACAAAATATACGTTACCATTTTTTTTTTTTAAATGGTCCAACTGTAAAATACACATCACACTTTTCCTCTAACATTTTTCTTTCAATATTAACTTCCTCTCCCTATTAATTTGAACACGATAGTCTCTATCGTACTTTAATCCTTTTATAAAATTAAGTATTTACTGAAATGATAGCTGAACAATTTCTATAACAGAGAATTATTTTTATTCTTATTCACGCGTGGTATACCACGATTTTACAATCCAGTTAAATCCAAATACGTATGTTTTAGTAACACTAATAAAAACCGTATCGATCTACATGAAAGAGCGATTTTTATTTTTAAGTCGTCGCAGTGAAAGAGTTAAATACAAATTAAACGTAAAAAAACATTCTTCTGAACCTCTCCTTTAAAATTACATTTACTACTTCCTTCAATTCATCCCTCTTGCGTGCTCAATTTGCCTACGAATGAGTACAATAAACTAAAAAAAAAAAATTTATCACTATCCTCAATACCGAATAGACGTACAAAGAAGAAAATCCTCCGAATAATTTCAATGCATGCAAAACCAGAAGAAACAATCACACGTAAAGAGGAGCAACCAGAAATCACGGAGATCGACCATTGGTTTCGGCCAACAAATCACGTCGAACGCGAGACACACGGCTCGTGAAGATTTACAGAAGAGGCATCGCGAGGATCAAAGTTGAGACTTGGGATGACAGATAGGGGTTACGAGGGGCAGAGCGCGCGAGATACGTCTATTCTGGATTCTGGCAACAATAATGCCTGCCAGGGACAGCAAGTGGATCGGGCGTAACACACGCGCCGCGTAGTCCCGCAAACAACTAATGACGCGGCTCGTACAAAGGCCGCCTGTTCTAATTTCGTATTATCCTGCCGGTTGACTAAAAATATGCGCCGAACGCCTAGGTGCGTTCACTTTTTAACGAGGAAGCGGATTATCTCGCGAGTTGACGAACGCTTGAACGATACCGAGAACATAATCGAGATCCTCAACGACGCGAATGATGGAGGATGGTGAACCGGACTTTGGCTCCGGACAGGGGATTTTCGGGAATGATTTACGCTTTTTTAAATCCTTAACGAGAATAAATTTGGTTGATTGACTCTTTCTTGTCTTGGGTTTATTTATGGGTCTGCTTCAGGGGTGGTATACAGGATTCGGTGGACTGGTTAACGTTGGATAGGTTCGTTCTTTATCGTAGTTCGAAACGAAGGGAAACGTGTTGATAAATATACGTGTTGCAGGTTTCTGTGGTTGACGGCAGGTCTGTTGGAGAATAAATGACAATTTAGTGGAATCATTTGTGTATCTGGAAATGAACGACGATTCTTTATAACGGATGAACAGTATACGAAACTCTGAAGTACCATCACTATGCAACAAAAACTTGAAACCGAAGCTACCAAAGCGGTCAAACGACCTGTTCGCAATTTCTTATAATTTTATAAATTATTAAAGGACTTTTGAGTATCTTTTGCGATTTTCTGTAAAACACACGGTTAAAGATTTGTTTCTCTAGCATTACGTATTTTCGCAAGTATCTATGCAATTTCTTCGATACAAATAGGCATAATTTAATCGTGGGTAGATTCAGTGTTAAAAAAAGAAAAGTAAATAAAAAGATAAAAGAAGAATAGGAATCTTGGAGTGCACGAATGATCGTACACACCTGCACGTGTCGAAGAAGAACAACAACGGGTCTTTGGCTCGTAACGTTGCGTCACGGCGACGCATTCTTTCCGGCCGGAAGTCTGGGACACGGAGTCGACGCGTCTGTCAAGCGGGCTGTGACAGCCGCGAATCAAAGCACGATCGGCCCGTGGCAAAGCTGGGCGCGGTTCTACCCTCTCTTTTCGCCTCTTCTCTCTGCCTTCGTTGACTTTCAGGGTTAACTCGGTGGAATATCGGTGCCGCTTATGTAAAATCTTGTACGAGTAACATTGGAATTCTAATAATAAACACGGCAGTCAGGCCTGGTCCGAAGCGTAGAACGCGTTCATTACCTGCTCGCGTATTAGACGCCGCAGTCAGAGAGTAATTTGCGATGCAGAGAGGATCCTGGTGCGTTAGAGGTGCTCACGACCTAAACTAAAAATACGTAGGGGTCCGATCAACGGCCAACTGGGCCAGTGAAGTAACCGTAGCTCAACGTCCCAAATATAGTCCGACATCTGTACATACGGCCGAGGAGTGCCGATAGTTGGCATCCGCGGCAACGTGCAAGACCAGCGAGAGTATAATAGCGGCTGTCACCAAGATTCCCTAATGACATGCCTATCGTTGAATCCCAACGACGTCGATCCTCCATTTCTAAACTGGTTAATTTTGATACGCGCCAGTTTTCGCGTTCCCGAAATCCGCTGGTCTGCATTCGGACAGTGTTACCATTGAAAGTTGGGAATGTAGGTTTTAAGGTGATCGAGAAGACTGGGGATGGTAATGGTTTTTGGTATGTGGTCCAACAGAGAAACGGTGTTGTCAATATTTGGAACCTTGCATTGGAGGAACGGAGGTCTCGTTGGAACCGTACGCGCTCGCAAAAAGTAAAGTTGTAGTTCTCGAAAGAGGAGACGACGTTGTGGATTTAGTGATGATATTTTATTTTTTGTAAATGGATAGTGTCTATAGAGTTTAATTAATTTGTGTAAGGATTCGTTGGAGGAGTCGCTCCATTGGTATTATTAAAAAGTATTCAGAGAAGTTTAATGTTTGATATTAAATGCTTGTAGAAATGCAAATGTCTGCTCATCTAAGCTAACGTTAATATAAAAAATATAGATATAGATTGTATAGATTATTAAAATTCTGTAATTCTTTTAATTCCAAGATGGCGAATTAAATTAAGCACGAGCACCACAGGTTCCATTGATATTATTAAAAAGTACTCGACGAGCTTTAATGTTTGATATTAAATGCTTGCAGAAATGTAAATGTCTGCTCGTCTAAGCTAACCCTAATGTAAAAAAATATATATATATAAACTGTACAGAATATTAAAAATCTGTAATTCCTTTAATTCCAAGATGGCGAATTGAATGAAACATGAACACCACAGATTCCATTGATATTATTAAAAAGTACTCGACGAGCTTTAATGTTTGATATTAAATGCTTGCAGAAATGTAAATGTCTGCTCGTCTAAGCTAACCTTAATGTAAAAAAAAATATATAAACTGTATAGATTATTAAAATTCTGTAATTCCTTTAATTCCAAGATGGCGAATTGAATGAAACACGAACACCACGAGATATTTCGCGACGATGGAAACTTCTCTGCTTAAGAACCGATCGAGAACAACCGAATAGTCAATTTTTCGTGGGATCTTGTCGAAACGAATCGGTGCCAGGAACTTAATTTTGCGATTTTCGCTAGCAACGACTCCTCGTGCTCGATAACTTGCCAAAAAACCTACACTATCGTACGTTTGCTTTAATTCGATCTACGACAACACGTGTAAGGGTTATAATTAAACAACGTACGATTGTTTATACGTCAATATTAATCGATGACATAGCGAGAGCGATCGTGGACGTTTACATTAGACGTTTCTGTAAGAGTTGCAATATACGGGAGAAACAATTTTTTTTTCTTTACAGAGACATCGGTGGGTGGAACAAGGGGCGCAACGGTGGAGGAACTAGGGTCGACTTTCAAGGAAAATTCAATATAAATAACACGTGAAATTTATATATACGACCCTGTTCTGGGATACGAGTCTCTTTTTTTTCTTTTTTCCTCTGAAGTAGGATAGTTTCAAGGACACTGGTTTCCATAGAAGATTCATTTGTGGGAAAAAAAAGTGTCGCAGAGATCGATCGTTAATTTAGTATTTTAGAAAAAAAAAAAAAAAAAAAATTGAAGAAAGTGTAATTTTTTAATTCGATAATAAAAGAAAATTAAGAAAAAAGAGAAAAAATTCATAAAACAATATTACAATATGAAAGAGTACAAAAAAAGAATTTAAAACGATATTAACTAAATTTGTTCGCATTTTATTTTTATGTTTGATAATAATTCTAAAAAATAATTTTAACGCTTTTTTTATTTAAGTAAAGTCAAGAGGTACCTCTTTTTATTGCTCTTTGTAAAATAGCGAAAGAGAAGGAAGGAACAAAATTTTTACGACAAATTGACAAATTCCACATGACTAGCGCACGGAGTAAAAGCAAAATCCCGGAAGGGAAGAAGAAACGAACAGAGCCAACGTAACTGCGGTTGGCGTGGAGTCAGCGATTACGTTTATAGAAGACCATTGCATAGGTGTTCAAATTCCTCCGAAATTTTTTCTCTAGTCCTTTAGAACCATATAATCGAAATAAAAACATTATTACTCATAAATTACAGGAACGATCCTATCAGTTACCACTTAAGTCAATAACCTAGAACCACCTTGTTATCATTCGTTATAAAAATGATTCTTTAATACTCGATACAGGGAAGGCTGTCGTGTTTCATTACACGTGTTTACGGTTCAACGAAAGCATAGAGTAGCTCTATTTTTATATCGAGAAAGAAATCTGTCTGCGATCAAACACGTGGCGGCTAGAGAATCAACATCCGCCCTTAGCCCTATCCGCGTATCGTTTTACCCTTTCGTTCTTCTTAGTAACTCTTTAACGGCGCGTTAAAACTAACACGTTACCGTGTTATCCAGAGATACGAATCTCTTATGCTTGAAATTAGTAGAAATTATTTCATATTAGTATTTTTTTCTATTTCGTAATTTTTCGGTTAATAAATTTTTGTATTACATTTCAAGAAATACGCGATCTAATGTAGGTCGCAGAGCAGTAAAGATTAATTAATACTAAAGGATTCATTACTATACGTTGCATGTGATTTTTCTTTTTCTATTTTATTACTTTTCATGTAACGAATAATTTTTGTTCGGTGCATTTAAAAAAATAGAGAACACGATTTAATATTGCAGAAGTCGCGAATGGTACTTAACCCTGCTACGGTCCTCAAATTCTTTTCGACCTGAGCGTGCTCTCGTTTGATTAAAAAAATTTCTGATTCCGATAAGAATGTGTGTTTAACGCAAAATTGGAAAAAGAAAATGGCATGTAGACAGTAGCTTTTTATGTTTTTCTTAAAATGAAGAAATGTTTGAACGAAAGAAAAACTCGGTTGGGTCAGAAATGGAGTTAATTAACCCGAGGACCGTAGCAGGGTTAAACACAGTGAAATATTAAAGAGTTAGTAGTTTAATCGATGTTCTTTCGTATCGAATAAGGAACGTAAAGTTCAAACAGAGCGAAAATCGCGGCTGGCACGCGTTCGCGAGGATAGACCAAGGGAGAGAGCAAGACGATCGGAGGTCGAAACGGTAGCAAAACGACAGGTATTGTCCGCGATCCTAAATTATTCGACGTTCCCTGCCATTGGTACGAACGGCAATCTTTGGCAGGTTTCGAGCAACGGCGACGTCGAGGAAACGCAGAAAACTCTCATCTATCATGTCGAAGCACGTTACGCGCGAAAATAGTCGCAAGGATACGCCGAGGTCGGACTTGGCGAGAGCGTGGACGGGATGCCGGCGTCAAGGGTGCGAGCGGATCATCGCGACATTGTCACCATGATCGCACAAAGTGCAAGCGCGACAATCGACTGCACGTGGGGTGTGCGTTGGGAAAGGTATCGTTTGAAATTATTTAAATTCTGGAATTTGGAACGTGGAAGTTGAAATTTTCCAATTTTTTAATTCTCAAGATTGTAAATTTTCTAATTCTCAATATTGTAAATTTTGTAATTCCTAATATTGCGAATTTTTTAATTTTTTAATTCCCAATATTGCAAATTTTCTAATTTCTAATATTACAAATTTTCTAATTCCCAATATTGCAAATTTTGTAATTTCTTAATTCCCAATATTGCAAATTTTCTAATTTTCTAATTCCCAATATTGCAAATTTTCTAACATTCTAATTCCCAATATTGCAAATTTTCTAATTTTCTAATTCTCAATATTGCAAAATTTCTAATTTTCTAATTTTCGATTTTGCAAGTTTATCAATTTTTTAAATTTTCAAGCTTTCGAATTTTTCAATTTGTAAATTCTGAAGTTTACAAATTTTGCAATTCTCGTGTCTGTAAATTTTCCAATTCCCAAGTTTGCAAATCTACAATTTTGATAATTTCGTAAAGCCACGAAGAGAGAACTGATCTCGTTTCTAATCGTTAATTGAATACGATCGAAAAATGAAACAGGTGATTCCTCCGCGCAAAGACAAGTCGAAGATGCGGCACAAAATTGGTTCGCAAGAAGGCCATGGTACGCCAAGTAGGTACACGTGCACTTAAATGCGATGTAATTTGTCGAATGATACGTTAGCCAACTAATATGTTTACGCGCAAAGTTCGCGAGACTCCTAATAATGATTATTATTAATATAGAGTAACAAGATCTTTCGAATTTATCAACAAGTTTCTATGAAAGAACGTTCGATTTAAAGTGCACCGCATCTTAAACCAGGAAGTATAACTCTCCGTCAAAAATATCTTCGTACATCATAAAATCACCTTATTAAAAATTTCTTTACATACTTTTCGCTTCGATATTTTAATCAAACATCTGTCCCGTTAAATCTTTTTTTTTATGCTAATTACTATTTACATCGATTTTACAAAAAGTGTTTTACAAATTTTATACTTTGCTCTATGCGTACCACTCTTAACAAGAGATCGAAACTATTCATAAAACATTATCAGAGCGTATATAAATAGCTAGATATACCACAAAAGCGATACGAAACGTTGATTGTAAATATCTGCGCGGATTCAATCGCATCGACGTACTTCCTAACGAGCTACGCGAAACGGAACATCTCGTTGGGACTTGGAAAAAGATTAAATGGGACGAAATTGTAAACGAAACCTGCCTTAACATTTTTCTTCAACTTACCTCGAAAGCTGTGGTCTCGTTTCCCGATTCATCCTGTATAATTGAGATTGAAGGTAGCATTAGGAACTGGAGAACTGTATTCAGGAAACGTTCGAAGCAGGTAATTTCGTTTCTCAATGGATCAACTACACCGGGAAGCTTTGGGTGAAATTAGAAGACACGTGGAACTGTGCTGTATCACTGTACTCAGTATTCTGGAATAATGAAAATTTTCCTTTAACACGTTCGAGGTTTGGAATAATTAAAATTAATGCAATCGTACTGGGTTAAATATTTCACCAACACGATTGCATTATTTAAACAGACTTTCCGTTAAAAACATATGAAAGTAAACACGGTAAACATTTAAACATAGTTCCGTTAAAAAAATATGAAAGTGGTCTAAAAAAAGTATGAGATAGACAAAGGAATAGATAACGTGTATTTTATGATTCTTTTTCTTTCGCAAAAGAAAAATATGTTCACTGACGAAACGAAGCAAAGTCCATTTGAGCAAGATGAATATACTCAGAAGTATTTATACTTCAACGCTTCTGTAAATTATTTTTGTGTGCTTTCGGTGATCAGACAAGGCGTACTGTCCGCCATCTTAAAAGACAGATAATGCGCCCGGAAGTGTTTGATACAACAGTTACGTTTAGTACCAATAAAATATATGTACTCGCACAATTCATTTGCGTATAATTATAGTTTAAACACGAGCATACACATTTGTGCTTAACCGATGAACATTAATAACAATCGTGATAATAACGAAGACAGAAATGCGCTTAAAATTATTTTAATTATTTCACAGGTAAAAAAAAAAGTTACATTTATATTTGCATTTAATTCGTTTGACATGTAAAAATACATGGTTCAAGAGTAACGTCATCTAGGTAGTCACTGACGTCTGATTTTTAACTCTCAAGAAATCGTGACGTTACGATACATCCTTGAAAGAGGCGCTATTATGGCCGGTCAAGCCTACGCTCTAGGCCAGGGGCTAGGCTAGGCTATTTCCGCTATTCAGCTTATGGACAAAAATAGTCCTAGAGAGCTTTCGAACGAGAAATCGCTGGGACCTCTAGTGTCCCTCCGCCGGAGAAAGATGATTTTCATACTTCCGCCACTTCAGCGGAACCTCTTCAACCCTATCGCATCGAATATTTCCTTTATCCGCGCTATTTTTAAAAACAATTTCTTCTCGTATTCCATCGAATTACGTTCGTCGATCGATCAGTTACTTCTTTTCTTAATTTTAAATTACAGATTTTTAAATGTCGCATATATTTTTTCAAATATTATTTTACTATTATTATTTTACAATACGTTTACTCACTATGACTGTGTTACATTTTTTTCTTTATTTAATTATAATCTTTCTTTCTCATAATCAAACAAAATTACAGATTACAGAGTGTTAAACTCGCCACGCCACTTTCTTTTCTCCGTAGATCCCTAAAACCGACCTTCTTTACTTACATTTCAAAATTCGCGTCCGATAAACAATGGAAACGACCTGTGAAATTTTGTTTCAAACTTACATCGATACCACGACATCCTTCTTACACGCGAAAAGAAACTTCATTTCCTCATAATTTTCGTCCTATCTCCACAGAATCAACAAGGACTACGTTCACAACGAAGAACCATATAATTCGAAATCATCGTCGTTCAAACAAGATCGCGTTTCGAAATCGTGTCTTAATTACGCTCGCGTCATCGCGGGGACGCGAACCGTTTACCATTATTTCAGTAATTGGTGCAAGCAATTAATCTCGCCGCACCCACGTAATCGCGTTACTCTCTGTCAGCGCTCGCGCGCGTTTCTTCTCGTTGAAAACGGCTATTTCCACTGTCGGCAACGCGCGACAGGTGCTCGGTCCATGCCAACCAAAAGCGCAGCCTGGCCCATCGTGCTCGTGGAACACTACAATTCTCGGCTGCAAGGATTTCGAAACTGTAAGACCAGAACGCCGACGTGGGTATTTTCAATCGTCTCTTCTTTTTGCTGGCAGTCCGTTCGAGAGTCGGTCCGACTCGCCTCTCGTCCTGGCCGGACCGATAGGTGAAGGCGATTGAATCGAGTCGCCTACCGACGTATTTTTGGGCAGCCACGTGATACCGTTTTTCGCGTTCGCCACCAGAAACCAAGTAGTCCTCGATACGAGTAATCGAACTTTTTTTCTTTTTTTCTTTTCTTTTCTTTTCTTTTTTTTTTTTAAATATCTGGTGTCTGATTATTCTCGAAGCTGTTCAAGTTTTGGTAAGTTGAGATGTGTATGGGTTTGATGGATTGTTGAAATTTAATTTTTGTATCGGTTAGAAGTAAGAGTTTGGAACCGTAGACTCGTAATAAAAATTAGGAATTATAGTATCGGTTAAAATTATGGGCTCAGAGGATGCAGCTTTAATTATACTGTCTTCGTTTCGTATGAGAAACAGACTTCGGTTCACGGGACTTTGGATACTCGGTAGGTTTAGAATAAAAAGAAATTTGTGTTATATAGTTAAGACGTGAATTTAGCACTTACCAATTGTATTATTAAACAAAATGTAAATTATATTAATTTTCTAAGGGATTATCATTTTGTTAAAAAACTAACAAGTGTCCGGGAAACGTATGGATGAGAGTGTACGCGCTATAGTCAGTACAGAATCAGTCAGTCGCACAAGGTTGTCCAACAGGCTTCCCCCTCTACACCATTTACTCCCACTCCTCCTGCTCAACCGTTCTCTCTACTTCACAAAATGTGCGAAGCGCAAAAATAATGATCGAAAGAAAATAACCTCGACCAAGAAATATCGAAAGAAAATAACCTCGACCAAGAAATATCGAAAGAAAATAACTTCGACCAAGAAATATCGAAAGAACAATATTTAAGTACCTCTAAACGGTGCTAGATGAAACGAGAAAATAACGAATTTGGTTATAATTGGAATCAGATTTTGGCTGAGACAAGTACCGTTGTGAAAACACTAGTCTCGAGTACCAACGAATTTCAAAGGAACACTAATCAAAGAAGACAGAATTTAGTTCGTACCGAAAAGACTGACTCGCAAAAACTAATTAACCTCGATGACCGACAAATATCGAAGGAACAATAGTCTAGGGAAGCTCACGATATAAATGGTGGCTGGTGTGACGAGAAAATAACGAATTTGGTTAACCCAGTTCCATAGACCTCGTTCCTAGCGCTCGCGACCTTTACATCTGTCGTTGGTTCGACCAAACCCAGAGAGACAGAGAGTGGGATCCACCTCGAAAGCTGCTCCACCTGCCACCGGACACCAGTGTGACCAAGCTGACCGTCCGGCAGCACGCCCACACGAATTGCTACTGCGTTATTTCGAGTGTTTTAGCCTTGGGTGGCGGCCAGAGAAAACTTTTGAAATATCGGGGAACGCTTGGCCTCTTCCTCGACCATCAAGATTTTCGAGATAAGTACAGAGTAACACCAAGTGGTACGCGAGTAACTGCAACGAGCTCGGGACGGAAACACCTTTCCTTCATCGAGGGATAATATCTTTTTATTAAGATCACCGTTCGCATTATCTCGTTCATTCATCTTCATCGCGACGATAGATCGTTTCGTTATAAACGAGTTAATACGAATACTTTGTCGGACGATTTTGAAATTTTGTCTCCGTTCGCTGTTTCCCTGTCACGCCTCTACTACCGGGCATTGTTTGATGCTAGGAATTGAATTAAGGTTCCTGTTCTAAAGCACGACAGTCGGACTCTTTGCCAAGATTACAACCAAATTTACGATACAACCTGTCACATGCTACTCGAACCTCGTTTCGCTTATTGTTAGCTGCGATCGTTGCATTTTGTTCATGCTCTTAAGAAATTTGGGTTTAACTGTAAGTTGACCCTGTTTGGAAAACTTGAACAATTGAGGATCATTTTGGTAACCACTATCGAATATAATATAACACAACTATTCGATTATTCGCGACGTCTCATTTCTCTCCGCGTTACTCGCA
>SMSQ01019281.1:0-21733 GCA_019453375.1 Ctenoplectra terminalis | reverse complement strand
TAATCATTTGACAAAATTGATTTAACAATTATGAAGAATTATATATTCTGAAAGAAGAAAAAAGAAAAATTTACCATCGTGGTGTAAGATTAGGGTACAGAATATTGGAAAGCGAACGGGGGATGGTTCCTTGAAATCGAAGAAAAAAATATTGTTCTAAAATACGAGAACACTGTAATAATCCATTGAGATAATAAGTAGGAGTTTGGACTGAACAGTGGTTTCACGTAGCTTGTAAATTGTTTGCCGAAGTTTTCTACGGTGAAACCTCGCCGTATAAATAATTCCTGTGGGAGATACGCCTCATCGTCACCATATGCGAAATATCCACCCTCTTCTTAGCTCGGCGACAGGAGACTTTGAATTTCATTCAGATTTAATGTGCTTGATTCGTTTTATGTTGTATAGTTATTCAGTTCATATTATTCAGCAAGAAAAGATTTTAAATAGCGAATAGTTTCGGAGACGCATAATTTTAAAGGTGCTCTGTATTCATTCGATTTTCTTTCTTACGATACGCATTCAAATTTTGTTTAAAATTTTTGTATAGAGTATTTATCAATATATAATACAGATATTTAGATATTTAGATATTTAGATATTTAGATATTTAGATATTTAAATATTTAGATATTTAGATATTTAGATATTTAGATATTTAGATATTTAAATATTTAGATATTTAGATATTTAGATATTTAGATATTTAGATATTTAGATATTTAGATATTTAGATATTTAGATATTTAGATATTTAGATATTTAAATATTTAGATATTTACAGATATTTAAATATTTACCAATGTATATACAGAGTATAAATACTGTACAGAAAGGTTTAATTTCTAATCTTCAGTACCTATAATTCCTAAGTTTAGTTTATTCAACACAAAATATTATAGAGGAATAATTAATTATTATTTTCTATCTCTTTCAAATAGTTTATACAGATCTTTGAAGTGTGTTTAGGATTTTTTCTTGCATGAATTTTAAATTCTGCCGTATTAGTCTTCTTCGCGGTAATAACTTCAGGTTAAATGATCGTGTAGGATCTTTAAATGTTGCTTTTCTTCCAAGATTCCTTTAACCTGCACTAAGTCATGAGATTTATTTGCATCGAAGAATCCCCATACAACTTCTACGTTTCACAATTGGCGCGATACAGTCTGTTATTGATCGTAAAACACAATTTTATTCATGAAATGAAAATGAGACCCTTGAAGATGACTCACGTACGCGAAGATCAATGACGATATCGAAGCAGATCAATGTTAAATATACAGAATTAGTCGAAGATGTCAATATCGAAGACAAACGGCACAGCGATCGTCTTCGTTCGATCAGAAAAATTTTGTACTCCGCGGAAGAAAATAATATTCTATCGAGAGAAATTTCCTCGAAACCTGAAATCGATGCCGCTCGATCTAAAATTTTAACAAGAAAAAAAAGAACGAAGATAGGAAATTGTGATAGAAAAATAACATTCTTACGGTTATTCGGAAGAAGACAGATGAAGAAGTTTTCTTCAAACCAACGATAGGAAATTGAAAATAGGAAAATGAAAGACGTAGAACAGCAAGCAGGTATCCATGAAAGGATATTGAAAAAGTTTCAGATGGTCTTTCTTTGTCGATCACGAACATTGCAGAAAATTGCATACATCAGCGTTTAGTTGCATTGAAATCGTTCTCTGATGTAGCAATAACCGATGAAACACCACTTTGCAAAAATGAGTTATACCGAGGAATTCTACGATCATATTCGCATTAAAAAGTTTCGATCGGAGATTCTTGCACTCTTACTTCACTAATCTATGACATCAATCTACCATTTCTATATAACTCTTTATTACTTCCGTTTCTTTGCTGTTTTCTTAGAAAATATTGCCCGATAAAAGCTACTAACGTGGATATTCTAAATGTTCTCTATTGAAAACATCTTTTTTTTTTTTACTTTAACTCTTTAAATGATTCAATAAATAACATATAATTTATCTATCATAAATTTTTTATAATATCCAGTGATCCATTAAATATGCATAGATATTTAATTAATATAAATTCGTAGATTAACCATGAAGAAAATATAACAGAATATAACAGAATTAATAAATATAACAGAATATAACAAAATTTTTTAATAATAAAAATTAATAAATATAACAAAATTAGAATAAAGAAAATTGATCTTTCAATTCAAATTAACTTCAAGTAATTTATTTCCAACCTTTCAAACTTAATAACTTAAAAGAATATCTCTTACTTTCTTTCTCGTATCTTAAACATATATTTACTTATAAGTTATTCAACGAGAAAAAAAAAATTACTTAAGCTCAAAATGAAAATTAAGATCCCCAGCGTAAAAGGCAAATTATTCAGAAAGATATGGAAGCAAAAAATTTATTCAAAGGCAATTTTACTCTCTAATGCAAGATTTGCAGAAAAATACCACTTATCTTTAATTGAGTTAATGCACTGCTAAAATATTGAAGCGCACGATTATGTATAGACAACCGTCAAGCGTTCGGAAACGGTTATACGAATACCGTTGCGAATCAGACCGTTTCCACTATCCTCAGCCGCTATTTCCTCAGCAACTTTGGTCCCAGCACTCCGCGCGACGCCATTACATGAAGTTCATTAAGCAGTCGCTGCATAATTAAACAGTCGCTGCTACCAAAACACACGCACGTGTCGACACACACGTAGAGGCAGCGTATCCGGTGCTATCATTAAAATCGGCCACGAAGTAAACGTTTCAGACGGTAAATATTTAAGTCGACCGGTAAGGGCTCGGTAATGAGAGTCGAGATGGATCGATATGTGGACACGTACACGTAGAAAAGAAGGAGAACGCGCGTTCATCGGTCGCCAACACAGTTAATAAATATTATCCATCGGCTGAAATTGCTTTTTCTATTTTGTCCCTCCTTTAATACGCGTTTACGTAATTCTAACTCTATCATAAGTAATTTCATCGACCTCTTCTTTCATATTTTCGTCGCAGCGCAAGTAGGATACGTTTCCCTCGAATGAAAATTGAAGAGTTCAAATGCAAAAGAGTTGCAACAACAAGCGGGAATTTTCATGTTTTCCAATCGATGAGAAAATATAGAAAAATATAGAAGAATATAGATGAATATAGAAGAATATAGAAGAATATAGAAGAATATAGGAAAATATAGAAAAATATAGGAAAATATAAAAAAATATAGAAAAATATAGAAAAATATAGAAAAATACAGAAGAATATAGAAAAATATAGAAAAATATAGAAAAATATAGAAAAATATAGAAAAATATAGAAGAATATAGAAGAATATAGAAGAATATAGAAAAATATAGAAAAATATAGAAAAATATAGAAAAATATAAAAAAATATAGAAAAATATGAAAACTATGGATTTATATGAATACAAAAGTGTAGAAAATTTATTTTTGCACGATGAAAAAGAACCGTTGTGGAGGAATTTGAGAACAACTTGAGAAAGAGAAATATTTAATAAAAAAAAAATGATTTTCGGCTGTAGGTATCCTTGAAAACCTTGGATACTAATACAATGAACGTTCGATACAATTGAAGTTATTTAAATCAGGGAATTTCTTGGTGTTTCTGAAAATTTGCATTATAATACAGGGTATAACAATCGTTGCAGCGCGGAAACATTTGGGCAAACAAAAGAATTACAATTTTTGCCTGTGTCTTTTCGGTTCTGATTGCCGTTGCAATGTTGAGTTTATCACGCTGTCGCCCGCATATAATTTCACGAACAGGCGTCGCTTTTTCGGCGTTATCTATCGCGCAAACACAGACGAGAATCATGAAAGAAGGAAAAAAAAAAATAATGAAACGTATTGTATAAAGAGCGCAAGAAGTCCATTCAAGTTCAAGAATAATTAATGTCGACGAGAACACGGTAAAGTTGAATTCGAATAATTGAACGATGACATTTAAAAAATCTAATTTTTATTTCAAAATTAAATTATCAGTATTAAGTCTCGAGCTGAGTTTGAAAAAACTCAGAACTGTTGATAGAAAGTAGATGGTAGACCTGCTTAGCTGTTTTAAAAATTTTCCAGAAAATATTACTTTGAAACTATTTCAAAAATATTTTATTTCACAAACGGTGTACATACTTTTATATTTCAAAAAATATTTTTATATCCTCGTCAACACTTAATATTTCTTTCTCGTGTTTTTTCAACCGAGTAAACCATTTTATTTAAATAAGTTTAATTCGATAATAGATGAATGGTTATTCTAGATTTTTCTAAATCAAGATATAATTAATTTAAGAGATTAACTTATTTAATTTTCTACTGATTTTCAACTAACTACGTGTATATAAATGTTGTATAAAATTAATGAGTCTTTTTATATTTTCCATTTACCTCATTTATTACTTAACAATTATTCTAAAAATTTCTTGATAAAAAATAAAAAGTTACCAAAATATCACGATTTTCGAACAAACGATTTCACTGCTTATTATTTCGGTTAATCAATTTATTTTAAATTCATCCAAATTGAAGTAAATTAAATCAAGCGAAAGACACAATCCATCAGCATTACTTATCGCGTTTATTTTTAAATTATTTCGTTTCAAATAAATTTTTTTTTTTTTTTTTCACGTCTGCGTCGAGTTATAACGAAACGAGACGTACAACGCGAGAAAATAAATTGCAAATTCATGTATCGAAAACATACTTTACAAAGAAACATTGAAACCGATGGAAAATTTATCGTTCCGTGACGCTTTCTCTTGGCGAACTGAAAATACAGATTGTACTTTCATCGGAGACGGTTGAAAGAGCTTTCGAAAGACATTATACTTCCGCTCCAGTACTCTGTTCCTCTAATATGCAAAGTGGAACTCTTCAGTTGACGATAGAACGGATAGAACGGATAGAACGTTTCTGTGATCGGAATACAAAGACTCGACCGATTCTGTGTCATCGCGCTTCTTACTGTTTTACAGTTTCTCCTGCAATTGGTTAAACAAGAAGCGTTTACTATCAGTACTTTGTCCTATATCGTCTTCATTTTCCATTCGTTGCTGTAATTTCGCTACATTATTCATTTCGACTACACTTAAATATAAATTCTTTAAAAGGAATCCTTTTAAATATAAATTTCAATTCTTTAAATATTCTCACAAGCAGATATAAAATTATATTTTACTCCAAACGAATTGATTTTGAGATCTCTATTGACTACACATTTTTTATATTTGCATAAATATATATAAAAAATATAATTAATTATGCAAAAGTAATAATAATTAAATGCAATCTTAACCCTCCTCCAGAAACTCAATAATTTACATTTAAAAAGACTGCAATATTTTTATTTCGACAGATACTTTTAAGTCCATCCAAATTAAAATAAATTAAATCAAGCGAAAGACACGATCCATCAGCGTTACTTATCTTTATTTTTAACTTATTTCGCTTCAAATAAATTTTTTTTTCTCCCGAATTTTCGACAAATTCATTCTCTTCGTATCGATACGAATTAAACAATCTGCAATTTTCGTGAACACTTGTTTCCACGAACATACAAGTTTCTTGTTCGGAACGGTTAATGTCTGAATTATTTCACGCTATACTACTGCCAAAGATAGTAGTCTTAAAACTAATACAAAATCCTTTTCATTTATCAGAAAAATATTATCAACAATTGTAAGAGTATTGCATTCTTCGTTCGTTGATCCGAAATTATGTTTAAAAAATCATCCGCTGACATAGCTTTCGCCATGTTTAATTTGCTCGAAAATGATTTCGATAATAACTAGCACTACTCGACCGGAGGATGCTTGCAGACAACCATCTTTCATTAGTTATAAAAGGGTTAGGTAGATCGAAAGGCGAGCGAACAATTACGATAATGGTATTTTTCCTCGCGTCGTCCTAAGCGATGACACAAACGAACCGGCGCTTGCGATAACAAGGCGTCATCATCGTCACGTTCTACTATTGTTCGTATTTATAGCGAAGCCGATAAGTCCGATGATATATCGATGAAAATCGATTGCAAGCAATATGTGTGCATAGTCTGAGAAACGGGGGAAAAAAGGACATTTTTATTGCTAGAAGAAACTATTTTTCTCTATTAATCCCGTCCCACCCTTCTGTTTCCTATGCTTTTTCACCTCTTCCACTTTACTTTATCTTTTCATAGTCTTCTCACCTAAATAGTTCTCCCGTATCTTTCTTTTTTTTTCATTCGTTATATTTCTCTGTGGATTCACTTTTTTTTTTTTTTTTTTTTTTAGTCAATTCCTAGTAACTTTTACTTATCTTTATTCAGCTCCGGTTTCTATCTTATTCACTTGCTACTCCATTTTCATTCGCTTTATAAGCATTCCTTTTTTCTTCTCCTTTTTCCTTTCTCTTTTTTTCTTTTTTTTTATTCACGCTTGTTTTGCTCCTCCTTCTCTGCTTTTATTTAATATTTTTTTCTATTTTTAATAATCTACTCATAGCTTTTTCCTCTTTGTCTCTTCGTAACTCATGCGGGTATATTTCGTCGCGGACTTACGCGTGTAGCGGCCATTTCTTCGCGAATTTCGCGGAAGTTTGGTCATTCGGTAAAATCGCAATAAATTAATAACTACTTCGTTCTTCTCAACAAAACTTTTTTTATTTTACACTTAAATATATGCTGTATGATTATTAAAAAAACAAAAACGTCATACATACTTACAATACCCATCGTATTTATACGGTGCTCTCCAGCACAAATCTACTAAATACGTACTTTTACGTGACCCGCGCTCCAGTGACAGATTACAAAAAACGTAAAAGTACGTTTCCCGCATGCAATGTGTTAATTATTTCTTCTTGAACTTCTTTTTAACACTAGATTTACGGAACCCGTCAATTTGACGGAATTCAGATTTCGTGCTTGAGTTTAGGAATCATGCGTGCGGAAAATGTAAACTCAAAATGAAAATTATATAGAAAAATGTATTAAATAAATCTCTGTTTATAGAAATCTATTAATTCGAAGCAAACCGAACTAATGATATTACAAAATATTTGTATTTCAATGTAACCATCAAAATGATCCAATTAACGCCCGTAAATTCACGTTTCACCTTTTTCCGTCTTTCGCCTTACCTTTTTTTCTACCTACCCTCTTCTTTCTTTTTTGCTTTTTTACTTTTTCCCTTCACTACTCTTCTCACTGTTCTCCGTTCTCTACCCTTTCTCTCGCTCCTTTCTATTTATTTCCCTTTCGATTCACTTCGCTTATTTGTTCACGCACAACGATTGTTCCAATCCTTCGCTACCGCAGAAAATTACACACGAAGCGACGAGTCCTCCAAAAAATCGAAACAACGGCAACAGGCAAGCCTAGCCGCAAAGAGAGCACTTTATTTCCTTCGCGAGTTTTTGCACTCTCAGATAAATGTCGCGCGATCGTCGGTGACGTCGCCCAGGGACAAAAATTAATTTCTTCTCGATAGAATCTTAACGACAACAGGACCCCCTGGGTACGCGACTTACGTATGAACTACGTTATCAGCGTTTTACGATCGTTCCACTGTTTGTTTGGAATCTTCGAGATAGAGAAAGAGGTAGAAGGGCTGTTTACACGATTTATCGAGCGATCATCGTTAGACCACCGCTCGAGGACTTTTCGAACGAGTTTTTCCTCTTATCGGTATCCCGATCCGCATAAAAGATCGTTGTTCTTGAACTGGGCCGATAATAATTCCGTGCAAATATTTAAGTTTCCTGGAATTTCTTGTACGGTTCACAGTGGAACCTGGCGAACGTAGAGGTTAATAACCATCCTGTGTTTGTTTGGAACATCGTCTGCACGAATTATGACCTGATATCTGGCTGAGCATACTTAAAACGGGTATTTAAAAAGCAGTTAGGCTAGTATTATGAATATTTAGCGGCAATCGTATTAACATGTAAAACGATACCGCTTGAGATATCGGTTCTCTGTTTGCAGGCTTTCGATTCGGATTGTGAGTTTGTCAAGAAATATTTTATTCTTCCGCGGACAAATTTTTTAATTGATATTTTGGTTAGATAAATGTTGATTGGTGGTAAAATAAATTATTCTAACGCTTCTATAACTTTTTTCTATTGTATTCGTCAGGGAATTCGCATTCTTTTCCACTAAAATACTTATATTTTTTATTTTGCACTCGCATAGCGTACCATTTTAATTCCTGAATTATTTATAAAATTAGATAAATTTTATATGAAAATAGTAACACTTGTTCTTTTAACCCTTTGCACTCGAAAGACACATTTTTACGATACTCGTCCCGAGGAACGGAGAATGGATTTTGACGAATGCTTTTTAAAATATTGCACGAATTAAAGTTATCAACCTTAAGATTCAATATTAAGTTTTAAGTTGAAATAAAATAATTATATCATACGCGATTCGAGTCGCTGCATTAAAATAGCGAGTGAGAGTCACCTCTCGAGTGCAAAGGGTTAAAAAGAAAAGCACGATTGAACTCATTACTACCTCCAACTTAAAACAATTTCGTTCGAATTCTTATAGCCAGACTTCGTTCGATTATTTGTATACAATATTTTAAACAATATTTTATAGAAGCTGTGTGCGAAGCAAATTTCCACGTACAAAACTTCGATAAATATTTAACATAGATGAAATTAATTTATTCGTTCAGTGGTAGAAGCGGCGAACCTTCGATTTCCGTTTCTTCGTATTCGATCACGCTCTTGACTTCTGTCACAAAGAAATGAAAAAAAAAAAAAGCGCAACGGAAGAAACTTTGCTCATCGTTGACGTAAACAAATTGTTCGAACCGTCGACGACGAACAGCGTGTCACGATTTATAGGTTGATTCAGGTGCGCTCGGTTCACCTTGACTCATTATTCGAAATCGTGCTCTGCCCCTTTCCTTGTTCGTTAATCGAATTTGCAACCTGCTTCGCGTTCGTTCGCGATATCTGCTGATCTACCGAGCAATTCGTCAATAATCGATTCCATCGACTAATGAAAACCTGTATGTGTCGTTGTAGAAATAACCGATGTTATGATTAATCGATAAGGCATCGGAATAAGGTGATTTTATTGTCACAAATGCAACACTTTGCATACTTGCAGCTTGTATTAATTACAATGTATCGTTGCGTTATTACATGGAAGTAAATTTTATTGCCAGAATATTTCTTTTTTATGCGATAGTTAAGAACGAACAATTATAGTTATCACTGCATCCCTTCATTTTGTTTTTAACCCTTGACTGATGAAGTGGAGTCGGAGGAGCTTTATGAAACATTTAAAGAGACGCTTGTTAACTTCTGCATTCTCTTACAAATAAAATTTAATTCGTACTGCTTGTATTTATACGCCTACCAAAAATATTTGAATAATATTTTCCTCCAAGGAAATCAAAAGATTTAATTTTTAAATGGAAAACATTATTGATCGATAGGATCTCAGACTTCACTAATTAAGGGTTAATTATTAATTATTAACTCTATAACCACGAATCACACTCGTGGCGCCGATTCATAATCATTCATAAAATACAATAAAAAGACACAATATTTATGACAAAGTTCAATTTTAACTTTAACTTTAATTATTAAATTAGTATTAGAAATTAAACTTTAATTTTAATTTTAACTTTAATTTTTAAATTAGTATTAATAATTAAACTTTAATTTTAATTTTAACTTTAATTATTAAATTAGTATTAATAATTAAACTTTAATTTTAATTTTAACTTTAATTATTAAATTAGTATTAATAATTAAACTTTAATTTTAATTTTAACTTTAATTATTAAATTAGTATTAATAATTAAACTTTAATTTTAATTTTAACTTTAATTATCAATATGCATGAAGATTGAAGAAATGGTAAGCCAAGGGGTTAAATAGGTTGCCGTTTAGGTTACTGTTGCATTCTTTAGAACTGTCGGTAGGCATTGGACAATTTAACATTATCACATAACACTTTATTGTACACTAACAATAATTTATATAATACTTTATGCAGAGTGTTACACTTAACGCTGCTACACGTGACTTCGCAATCGACAGAAAATTTTGCTCCTACTACCTATAATTACCTACTACTATCATGTAGTGGACTAAGGGTGTCAGGATTACTAAATAAATGGGTATAAACTAAATTAAACAAAACAAGAGATAGATATATTTGGAAAGAAAGAAATACTAAAATGGCAAAATAATCTTAAGGGCTAATAGGTCATTCACGTTCGACGGTTTCTAAGCGACTCTGCCTCGTGGCCCGACTTTCCAACGGAAGTCGGGCTTCGCTTGTTTTTAATAGCGCGCGCGGTCCTCCTATATTGATGCACTATAATATTGATGCACTATAATCATTAAATTCTTCCTAAAGTATTCAACTCTTATAATATTATTATATCTAATATTTAATATTAATATTAATATATCTTATAAATAGCATTAGCAGCTAAAAGATCTTCGTTTTTAATCCTATTCTTTCCTCCAGTCTATACAACCCCAGATAAAATTTACTCTTACATACATACTCCTCTATCAAATTATATTCATTTAACTTTCACTCTTAGTTTTTCAATATTATATATTTCGTAACCTATATCTAGTCTTTAATACAAAAATAACGCCCAATAACAAAACACACACTCGATAAAAAAGAAAATACAAGTTCTATCTTTCCCAAAGCTCTAACACCAAACCCCCTGAATCTCTGTTCCAGGTGAGAAACCACACAAGTGCGTAGTATGCGGCAAGGCGTTTTCTCAAAGTAGCAATCTGATCACGCACATGCGTAAGCACACTGGCTACAAACCGTTCCAGTGTGGTCTCTGTGACAAGGCGTTCCAGAGGAAGGTCGACCTAAGACGACACCGGGAGGGGCAGCATCCTGCCGCACCAGCGCTCGATTATCGTTCCCTTCAGCTACCCTCACAGCCTTCCAACGTAATACACTCTCCACCCTTGCAACCCGCCTCCGCTTATCACATGATACCTGTCCCTGGTAACAGTTGAGATTCCTTCCCGATCTCCTCGTCCGTACTCGAACCTTACCCGCAACCTTACCCAGAACCTTGCCCAGAACCTTACCCAGAATCTTACCCGGAACCTTACCCAGAACCTCCCTCGAACCGTTCGCGAACACCGTGTGCCTGTCGTTTGCTTCTTCTTGCTCTTCATCCCCGTGTACTGTCGAGAGAGAGCGAGGGAGAGCAGGGAGGATCGTCGAAAAGCGATCGCGACGAATTGGAAAGGTGTTTATGGATCGGTTGATGATAAAACGCAAAGAGAGAGAGAGAGCGAAGGAGAGCAGGGAGAATCGTCGAAAAGCGATAGCGACGAACTGGAAAGGTGTTTATGGATCGGTTGAAGATAAAAGGCAAAACCGATACGCGGATGTGAAGACAAAATGGCGGGTGAGACGGGTGGATGGATGGTGGATACGTTCAGGGTGTCGCGAAGTTTGACCCTGCTGCGGTTTCTTTAGGTTCTTTCGACTCGTATTTTCGATTCTTTCGAACGGTTTTTTTTAACCCATTTGCTGCATCATAAATAAAAATGAAAAGAAGGTTTTTATCGCTGAACTCTTTTTTTTTTTTGTTATATTGAATAATTCGTCTTCGTTTCAGAGGGCTAATTTCTGCTTCGCTGTAATCAGAATTACTACTTTCATCCCCAACAACACACTTCATTTCTATTTTTTAGATAACGAATAATGATGGTGAGCAACAAAGAGCTCCGGTGATAGTGACCAGGAAAATTGAGCGTATATACGCGCTAATGATGCAAATGGGTTAATTTAGAGAGAAGCTTCTAAATCTTTGCGTTCGTCTCAGCTTTTTTTTTTTTTTTTTAAGAAATGGGGTTTAGGTGGAAATAAACCGGGGACCGTAGCGGAGTTGGGATTGGAGGAACGTGTTGATAGTTTGTAGGAAGACGCAGAGTGATTTGAACAGGGAGAAAATGTTGGATGAAGGATGATACAGATGATCCTTTTGGTGTAAAATTGATTGTTCGTTTTATAATTGGAGTAACTTGGGAAATGGACAGGGTGTTCTCTGTGACATTGTCTTTGATAGACTGTTTGGTTTAGCGTGTCAGTTTTTTTTATTTTTGGAATTTTTAGAAGAGAGAAGAGTTAGACAAAGGGATTAATAGAGTATGGAGGGTTAAGAATAAGCGTGTGGTTGCAGTTCAAAGCAATTTTCAATTTACTATTTTAAATTCAGAATTTTAAATTCACGTCTCTTTCTGTCAACATTACATATTTTATTAATTTAAATCTATTATTCTGTTCGATGGAATAGCTACTGCTAAAGACCACCTTTTTTTTAATTTTAAAATCAAGAAATCCTGATGATTTTAATCACCACAAGCATACAAAGACGAATCACACAACAAGATACTAAAAAAACGATTCCAAATTTTCATCCGTCGTATAATTCATCATCACACAACTTCCATTCCTCTCATTCGGTGTATCATAAACTCAAAAAAATCGTCTCTGTCAATGAAACCAATCATGTTCTAGACCAAAAGAATACAATTCCTTTACTCAAATTATTCTGTACGCCTCCAAAACCTTGAACCTCTCTTTTAACACTCTCTACATGTACATACAAAAAAGAAAAAGAAAAGATGAAAAGTTACAACAAACGAGGATAAGCTCTATCACGTCCCAAGTAGCCCGATATAAATTCAAAATAGACGAAAACGCGCCCTTCGAAGTTGAGTAATCGCAGATTGGAAGGATTCAACGAAACAGATTTGCATTTTCTATCTCCAAAATAAAAATGAAAAAAGATTGCAAGCGTGTGCCGAACATGCTAGGTACAGGCGCACACCTGTTCCAAGTACCTGGTTCTGCTAATAACCGGTACTTATATACCTCCGGGATGTTCAACAATGGAAAAACGCCTCAGGAGAAACACGCTTTTGCATATTTCTCGAGCTAAACTAGCGGTCCTCGTCGAGTGAACGAGATCAAGCTCTCGTTTTAGGTAGGGAACCTTCAGCCGTCCATTATTGCTGTACTTTCGGTATGTACAACGTACATGTGTATATATATATATAAATATACATCTTATATATTGAAGAAAGTATGTATATATCGATAATTAAAAACTGAACTGTTGCGCGCCGTGTCTCTTGGAATCTTTCATTATTGACATAAACGCGTGGTATATTGTGAAAAAAAATTATTTTTATTCCAAAACGTGCATATCATAGTTGTCATTAAATTTTGTAATTAATTCGTTTTTACTTGCTTAAAAAGAAGCAATTTTATTATTTATACTGTTTGAATACGTCTCTTGGAATCTTTCAGACGTGAATTCGCGTCTTTATAAAACTCTTTTACCGGTAAATATTTAATTTTCTTTCGAATTTTTAACAACAAACGATTATAAGAATTATATCAATAAGCAATATTTCTTATATTCATACAAATTTAAATAGCACAGCTTTGGAATATTCAGATACAGACTTTTGAAAATATCAATAAACAATATTTCTTATATTCGTACAAATTTAAATAGCACAGCTTTGGAATATTCAGATACAGACTTTTGAAAATATCAATAAACAATATTTCTTATATTCGTACAAATTTAAATAGCACAGCTTTGGAATATTCAGATACAGACTTCTGAAAATATGAATAAGCAATATTTCTTATATTCGTACAAATTTAAATAGCACAGCTTTGGAATATTCAGATATAAACTTTTAAAAATTATGTGTGGTATTCAATTAAACGTCTCGCTGAAAATCATCCGAATGGATTTTATGTGTTAACGTAAAATCGTGACGGTGATTTTAGTGAAAGGAACTGCAATAGCGGGAAGAAATCATTCTGATACCTGAAAGTGTAACTAGATTGAAACTGTTTATTAACAGAATACAAATTTCTTTATTGTCACGTTTTGTTGATTCTATAAACACTTTCGTGTAACAGAATAATTTCCAAGAAAGCTATTGTAAGTAATAAAATTAGTTGTTTCTTTAATATGATACGTACGTTATGGAACAAAAATTAATTTTCTTCCAATATGAACGTAAAATAAAAAATAAACGAATACCTGGAAACGATTGTATATCATTCACAACGAATTAGAATTAATCTTGGCTAGAAGAGACAATTGCAACAATTTTGTTTTATAAATCCGAATATACATATTATATGCGAACCAGCGTTACCAGTTGCACGTGCAGGGTTTTGAAATACTTAGGTGTACGTCAATTTACATTTAGAAGCGATTTTATTAATCACTTGATCGCTTAAGTGGCAATGCAAAATGATTTTTTTTTAATTATACTTATCGATGAAAGAAACAAATGAAAAATACAAAAAATATTGAATAAAATTTACGGTTCCTTAAAACGATATATTATACGAAATGTATAATTTGATTATTGTTAAAATTAATTCGTTTTGGAACGATGTAGATCATATTTATTTTTAATCTCTTACGTTGCAGAAATAATAATGACTCGTGAATTAATTGGAAATTTAACAACTGTTGATCGAATAAAAGTAGTTTAGACTTGCCACTTGAGAGATTAGAATGCGAGGAATTATTTCGAAGTGTGTTTTTGAATATCGATTGAATATCGAATAAATGTACAGCAATCGTGCCGCGATAATCGCCATGCTGCCCGATATTTTTCATATTTTTTACTATTCCTACCTCCTGCAATCAGAGTCACGAATGGACAGAAGGTTTATTAAAAAAAAAAAACGTGCCTTGTTTTAATTAGAAACGTCGGTTTAATTAAATCTTATACATTAAACGATGTCATTTGTGCCGTACTTGTAGAGTCGGAATTTTGGATTGCAAATGCGAGGACGATATCGTGTTTGATCTTAATATCTACCCTTAATTTGAATAAAAAAAATTTCATTTTTCTACGAGTCAATATAACGTTGTAATTAGGTTTCGATTATCTATGTTATTATTAATGGAACTATATAAGTATTCTCTTTTTTTAATTGTACAAAAACTTGAATAAAAATGTTCGAAATTTATTTGTAATCTATGATCGTAAGAAATGTTAAAATATTATGTAAAATTGAAATAACTTCAGTTTTATCTTTGAGTAGTAATATATTTTAGAGGATAGTAAAATTTGCGTAAAAAAATTGAAGCAGAAAAAATGATCTTCTGTTGTCCCTTTTGTAAAATAGATTTTATTTCAAATTTCCTTTACAGTTAGTTTGAATTTAAAGATAGTTTATCGTTTCTTAGATATTCTTTAAATTCGTTTTTTTTAAACACTGTAGAATGAACGTATGTTTTCCGAAGCCAAAGAAATTTTCATTCCTCTCGTGCAATTAATTGTAATTAAATTAAACGTTCTATTGATATTCGTGTAACGAAATGAAGTAAGATTGAATTGACCAACGAGTTGCTTTTTAATTGAATAACAAATAAGAAAAATTGATAATGCTTAGATCAAACTCGATAGTTTCTATTTAAATACTGACACTTCGCGGTGCCATCAAAGGTAAAAAAAAAAAAAAAAAAAGTAAGAATAATTCATCTACGAAAATTCACAGAAAACATGTTTTCGAATTAAAAAAAAAAATTAAAACAAAGAAATTCAACCGACAATGAAACTATCATCATTTTCCACAAAACTTCTTTTATTTTTTTGGCACCTACATCGTTTACCGTTTCAACTTCTCAATTATAGAAAAGAAAGTGTAAAAAAAAAACAAAAAGTAAATTAGGAAAAAATTGTGTTACGATTGTAAATAATTTATATTTTCATTTAATTAGAAGAGGAACGAGGCAGAGAAATAAAAAGGACTAGAAAGTTTCAGTAGAAATTCGATGTCTGGCAAAGAATCATAGCGGCTAGAGGACCAAAGATAGCATAAGTCGGACCTGGTCGAATGGTACTATTCGGGTTGAAAAGAAATTCAACGAAAAATCGTGTCAATTCGAAAGAAAATAAACCGCGATGCCCGAAAATTCACCAAAGACTTTGGTCCTTTTTGCGTACGTACGAATTGTATCATACCATTAGGATTAATTGATCGTTTAATTAAGAACGCGAAGTTTTAAATCGAGATGTCACCTGTAAGCGAGTAAAAATATTTTTTTTTTTTTTTTTTTTTCAATGTCTCTATTCGTAACCGTTGAAACAATTATTGTTAAACCGTGGGATCACGTTTTTACGTAATTCTCGTAACACCGAATCGATCGACGAAGAGATTTATTCGGTTAAACAATTAATCTCAACCCTCCAACTGCTATAATCAGATTTATTACGCGAACTTAAAAATTTGTTTAAATCTGTCTTCTTGAACAGTTTTTTTTAAAAAAGTTATTCTCTGCCATTTTTCGTAGCGATTATAATACATCATTGAATAGATTTCTTGGAGGAAAACTTGGAAATTCTAAATGGTAATTCGAGGGTTAACGATTAATAAAATTTAGATAAGAAAATAAGACCGATGCATCGATAAAGTAGATTTAATTATATGCGAGCGTGAGTGGCGTGTGATTGTCAAGTGTTGGTGAGAAATTTATGTTAATCGGTAAAACCAAAAAATATGTTTATAATTGGTATAAAGACGGTATCGATTGAATAAATTGTTTTTCTTACAAGCAACGAGTTTCTTCGTTCTCCGTTTATCTTCTGTGTTCTAATTAAGCTTAATAATTTCATTTTAGATCAATTTAATGCCACCGTTATGTATAATGATGAGCAAACAGAATATTATTCAATATGCGCACATGGATACGCAATTTCCAACTGACATGGCATTACAAACAGTTAACTTTGATGAATTTAATATCAGATATTTAGTCTACTTATTTGCATATCCAGAGAATGAATATTTTCGCGACATCTGCCTCGAAAGAATGTTTTGGAAAGTGTGCAGGCTCTGTCTATGTGTTTAGTGGTGCTCAGTCATTTAAGAGGGAGAAGCCAAGTGGAAGAGAACAGGGTGAAATCGTTCGCATTCTTCGGGTGAGATCGGTCAGGTAAACAGCAGGGGACGATTCTTCTTCTTTGAATATTAACAAAAGTTATCCTTCGTATATTCCCTGGTCTCTTCCAATAATTTTCTATCGAGCTGCTTCGTATGATACAAACGAATTTTAAATACATTTTTAAATACATTTATTATAGGAGGATTTTTAAATGATTTTCGAGCAACGTACATTCTATAAAAAATATAACAAAAATAATTCGCGATATTATTCTTTTGAATAGTTGTAATACAGAAAGTGTTAAAAAAAATCTAAGACTTAACAGAAAGCGATTTTTATTAATTGAATTTAGAAATTATAAATTGAGTTAGAATTTTAAAAAATTATTTTTTAAATACATTTATTATACGAGGACTTTTAAATGATTTTCGAGCAACGTACATTCCATAAAAGATATAACAAAAATAATTCGCGATATTATTCCTTTGAATAATTGTAATACACGAAGTGTTAAAAAAAAATCTAAGACTTAGAAGAAAGGAATTTTTATTAATTGAATTTAGACACGTATTTAAACAAATTATTTTTTAAATGCATTTATTATACGAGGACTTTTAAATGATTTTCGAGCAACGTACATTCCATAAAAAATATAACAAAAATAATTCGCGATGTTATTCTTTTGAATACTTGTAAAACACAAAGTGTTAAAAAAAAATCTAAGACTTAGAAGAAAGGAATTTTTATTAATTGAATTTAGACACGTATTTAAAAAAAATATAATTTTTATTAATTAAAAAGGAAGTGTAGAGAAAAATACAATGTCACAAAAATGAATGAAGATGAGATAATAAAAAAGTGTGGACTTAATGTTATTTCAATATTTTGTAAGTTCTTGGTTGGCATAGAATTAGAGGTTTTGTAATAATTAAGTAGTATCTAGTTACATTCGTGCACCCTCGCGCTATAACCAGTGAAAAACCCTAAGTATAATGCTGTCAAGAACACTTCAAACTGGCTTCCCCTATCACAAAAGCAATTAACGCACAAAATCATGTTTATCAGAGAGCAGCTCCATGAATTAAAAAATAACGATATAAATAAGTAACAACGGTTTACTTCGGTGTAAATAATTACAACTAACACTTCACGAGAGGTCCTCGAATGGTATCATTAATAATTCCTTCTTTCATTCTCGCTACTGGTCACGTGAAGCGAACAATCGTGTAAGAGTGTAGGTTTCATGGCGTTTCGCTTATCTTTGGCATACCAGTTAACGTAGTTCCCTACGACACGCTGCCTCCGCTATGTAAATAACGAGTCAGTAAACAATAGCGTTTTTCCAGAGCAGCCAACGTCACGCCATGCAAATGGCTGGCTTGATAGACCTACGGTTACATGTGACGTTATTCAATAACATTTTTATTTTTTGATAAATTTTTTTGAACTCTTGTAACGTGAAAAGTGTTAAAAAAAAAGGTTCTAAGACTTAAAAAGTGTTATAGATTGTATATAATTTAAATAGATTTTTGGAAATATCTGTTGTGTATGAAATTATATATTTTAAATAGATTTTTGGAAATATCTGTTGTGTATAAAATTATATAATTTAAATAGATTTTTGGAAATATCTGTGTTTAATAAGAATCGTGTATAAAATTATATAATTTAAATAGATTTTTGGAAATATCTGTGTTTAATAAGAATCGTGTATAAAATTATATAATTTAAATAGATTTTTGGAAATATCTGTGTTTAAGAAGAATCGTGTATAAAATTATATAATTTAAATAGATTTTTGGAAATATCTGTGTTTAATAAGAATCGTGTATAAAATTATATAATTTAAATAGATTTTTGGAAATATCTGTGTTTAATAAAAGTTGTGTATAAAATTATATAATTTAAATAGATTTTTGGAAATATCTGTGTTTAATAAGAGTTGTGTATAAAATTATATAATTTAAATAGATATTCGGAAATATCTATGTTTTATAAGAATCGTGTACACTATCGCTCAAAAGTATCCGGACATTTGCTTATTTTTCACAAAATATAATTTATAATTGTGTTATTCAATTGTTATTGTTACATCTGCTATTAATAGATAATTTCAATTTACAATCCATCGATTCGTTACCAAGATAGTACTCGTTGCTTTCAGTCATTAAATTGTCATTAATTTACATGTTCCGGTAACATTTATGTACTCTCACTAGAAATTGATCAAGTTGGCAAATTTATTTTATAATACTCACTGGAAAGAGTACAAAGATGTTTCTTCGACGTAATTCACAAGATTCTGTATTTGCAAATGTCCGGTAACATGTCAGATCTCTTAGTAACATATTGAATGTAGATAGAGGAATCTGGAAATGTATTGATTTAAACAAAAAAGTCCAAAAAGTAAAGATTATCACTGATATCGAGCAAGAAATCGTAACAAGACTAAAAATGTAAAAGAATACTCGACCCTGCGCGTACAACAGGATTGAAATGTTTCAAATGAAACGATCCGAAGAAGAAGATTTTAAATTGAAACATTTCTGTTCCACCTAGGAAGCCTCGGAGCGAAGCAGGTGAGAAAAAAGGTACATGAAAAAAGAGGAACGGAGCAGGATCGACGGTGTAATAGATTATCGACGATTATCCTTCGCCTTAGGGACGAATTACCAACGGTGGACGCCTCCTTCGAAGGATAAGCGATGAAAGCGCGATAGAAAAAAAGATAAATTGCTCAAGATAGCATCTTGTTCCTTTATTTCAGCCGACGTTGGTCCTGTGATTCTTGTCAGAACGTTTTACTAATCTGACACGGTAAACAGTGACCTGCGAATCATTTTTAACAAGATTTTAATCAATTTACTGTAAAACTTATAAAAACATCCTACAACTCTAAAGTATTTTTTCTTATTCGCATATTATTATTAAGACAGCTTACAAATTTATGTTAAAATAATGGTTTAAACTTTCAAATTATTTATTCAAATAACAAACTTGTGAAATGAATTTTAAAAATCTTCAGTAAATAATACATGTTTGAAAAGAAAAGAAAGTTTTAATAGAATTTTAGCTTTGAGATAAAAAAGGAATTTCGGTAGAAAAATATGAATTGATTATTAATTTGTTTCATTCATTATCCAGGGAATTCTGATTTTATTTTTTAATTAACTTCTTAAACATTGCGGAAATATTAAAGGGTAAAACCTTCGAATTCTTCTCTCCGTTCATTTTTCCTCGATTCGCTGAAGTGTAACGAGCATTCTCTGGTTTTTGCAGATTGCTTCCGTTGCAATGAATTTACACAAAATTAAATATTCATGCGCCGGTAGTTTCGGTACGACTGGTTAAGAGGATTTATGATTTCAACGCGATTATTTACGCGCAAATTATGCGCATCGTAGTTGACGAGGAAACTTTATTATTTTATATTAACATAAGAGACGTAGGTAAAGAGACTCCGTATAGGGTAAATTGGGAAGCGATGGCCCACTTTTTTTAAAAGAATCGGTATACTGTAAATTGAATTGTTATCTAAACTAAAAAGAATATATTTGCTGAAGTAAATACATGTGCATTTGTAATATCGATATTAATATTTATAATATTCAGTATGTCACTTAAAATAGCTGAAAAACAAAACATTTCATAATCTGCGCGAAATCCAATAATTTCACTCGCAAGCCCATCTCATCCGAAATTACCCAAAATTACCCTAAAAAGTAATTTTTAATTTTCTACGTAATTTTTAAATAAAATTATTCCGAATGCATTGTAAGCGTCTATCGTCCGTTCCAAACATTTCACAATCTACGCGAAATCCAATAATTTCGCTCGCAAGCCCATCTCATCCCAAATTACCCGAAATTACCCTAAAACGTAATTTTTAAATAAAATTATTCCGAATGCATTGTAAGCGTCTATCGTCCGTTCCAAACATTTCACAATCTACGCGAAATCCAATAATTTCGCTCGCAAGCCCATCTCATCCCAAATTACCCGAAATTACCCTAAAACGTAATTTTTAAATAAAATTATTCCGAATGCATTGGAAGCGTCTATCGTCCGTTCCAACGAAATAAGCATAGACGCTCGAGAAAGTTTAACTTTCGATAATAATCGAACGCAAGTTCTCCAATTAGGAAGCATCGGTATTAAAATTGTGCGAGAAATCGGTTGGTTTATACTTGGAAAGAGGCGCAGCCATGAGTTTCTGGAAGCAATTTTTGCAACCACCTCGATAACGAACATTTCGGTGCGGACCGAGATGCCGCTCTGGTTTCCACGTCTCTGACTTTATTACCTATAATTATAGATGCAGCAAATGTAGTAAATCCTCGTTGTAACGCAGTCGTTTGGAAACACGGCTTTTCCTTCGCGTCGTTAATCCTGACTCCTGCTCCGAACGCTCGGTTCATCGTGCCTTTATGCTTCTATGCCTTTATACGGTCCGATTAGGCCGCCATTTTTTTTTTCGCGAGAACATCAAATTGTTTCTCTACCCTCTTAACACTGGAACTACCAGAATCATCGAAACAACCAATTCATAATTTCTTATAGAAATTTTATAAATTTATTGTGCCTCATTTTGGAAAATTTTCTGTAATTTTTTTGTTTGCCTTCCTGGCATTGTGTATTTTTTTTTTTTATACACCTTTCATTCTGATTTTTTAAGTACAAAAAGATATATTTAAGTTGCCGGTAGTTCTGGTATTAAGGTTTTAACAAAGTTTACTTAATTGGGATATAAACATAAGTCGATAGGTTCAATTTAAGTCAATCGAAATCGTTTTTCA
>SMSQ01019279.1:0-21601 GCA_019453375.1 Ctenoplectra terminalis | reverse complement strand
TTTCTCTAGCTAATTTTTATACCATTCCACCTTAATAACAGACGAAATAGATAAAAAATCCAAGCAAAACTTTTTTTTTTATTCCTACAAGAAACCAGAAATTACTAAGAGCCGATCCTATTTATAAGAATCAGAATAAAACGATAAGAGTTGCATTTTTATTGTATAAGAACATAAAAATTGCCAAGAAATAATAAAATTATGTAAAATATTTTTTTAGCTAATTTTTATACCATTCTACCTTCATAACAGAAGAAATAGATAGAAAAATCCAAGATAAACCAGAAATTACTAAGAGCCATCTTATGTATAAGAATCAAAGTAAAACCCGTCCATAATTTTTTATACAAATTTTATAAATTAACTGCGGTACATTCGCTCAGATTTTCCATGATTTTCTATTAAAAATATAAAAATAAACCTTTGTCACAGGTGCATTACATATAATTTTATACGCCTTTCACTTTAATTTTTTCGGTAAAAATACACTTCAATTGTCTGTTGAGAGATTATAATTCTTTCGCTTTAATATAACAAAATAATAAAACAACTATTCTATAATTCCACATCTAAAGAAAATTAATCAACAAACAGCGAAAATATTATTATTTGACGCGTTTTACAATCTGTATTTCTCTGAATAAATCATAACACATTAATCACTGTGCCATGAATATCACGTATTTAATTTTTTGTTCCAGGTATGTGTCCAAACACAACGTTTTCCTCTTCGAGCGATATTAATGAACGATTTCGGATTGAAGAAGGAGCGCGAGCGATTTAAACGAGGTAACAAAGATAGGTTATAAGAAATTTAGCATTGAAACACCATAATTAACGGGGTATTGATCGTTGCACCCACAATTGTGGATATTGGAGGCTAAATACGAATATCCAACCGATCCGTAACGTATCTCGTATAATATCTTTGCGAGTAATTAGTAATTACACACTAGATTATTTGCCGGGTAAACACATATTTGATTAAACTGCATTCGTGGCGTATTGTAACGACCATTGCGAATTCACCGTGCTTAAATTACTATTCGAATTATTGCACTTCCATTCGAGTAGCAATAGAACGAATCGATAGTCGATGGCTCGTGTGCTTTGTGTCTCTTGTTATTCGGCTGGTATTGTTTTATTAATCATCAACAATTAGGATTGTTGAGGATGTTGAGCTGCTTCTTAAGTAAATCGTCTGTTTTTTCAGGAGTTTAAGTTTCGCGCGCTTTGCGGGCAAATTTATCTGGGGTTAGTTGAGTAATTTTTATTTTGTTGAATATTTACGTATCGAAAGTTTGTAGTTTCTTTAGTCGGGTGTAGGTTGCAAATTTTATTTATTAAGATTAACGAGAGAAATGACACGCGAATTCCTTTTCAGTGAAATAGAAAATTCGCTAATTCCACCGACCCTTAGAATAAAACTTCAATTGTGAGGCTAGTTGATTAATTTTTATTTTGTTGAATATTTAGGTATGGAAAGTTTGCAATTTGTACAAGTTTGAAATTTTTTTAATTGGGTCTAGGTTGCAATTTTTATTTATTAAGATTAACGAGAGCGATAACGCGCGAATTCATTTGCTGTGAAATAGAAAATTCACAAATTCCACCGACTCTTATAATAAAATTTTAATTGTGAGGCTAGTTGACTAATTTTTATTTTCTTGAATATTTACGTATCGAAAGTTTGCAATTTCTACAAATTTGATTGCAGTAAAATAGAAAATTCGCAAAATCCACGGACCCTTATATTAAAATTTCAATGGTGAGCTTAGTTGACTAATTTTTATTTTGTTGAATATTTAGGTATGGAAAGTTTGTAATTTCTACAAATTTGAAATTTCTTCAATCGAGTCTAGGTTGCAATTTTTATTTATTAAGATTAACGAGAGCGATAACACGCGAATTCCTTTGCAGTAAAATAAAAAATTCGCAAATTCCACCGACCCTTAGAATAAAACTTCAATTGCGAGGCTAGTTGACTAATTTTTATTTTGTCGAATATTTACGTATCGAAAGTTTGCAATTTCTACAAGTTTGAAATTTCTTTAATCGGGTCTAGGTTCCAATTTTTATTTATTAAGATTAACGAGAGCGATAAAACGCGAATTCCTTTGCTGTGAAATAAAAAATTCACAAATCCCACCGACCCTTATAATAAAACTTCAATCGTGAAGTTACTTGACTTGAGCCTGATTTTTAAGTATCTAGATTTCTACCTATTTTATTTAAAATAGAACAGAAAAAATCTACAACATGCAAAATACCTAAATTATCAGTTAGTCATAACCTTGACAGGTATAATAATTACAAAAACCTAAGGTTACATAAAATTAAATTCAAAATAATTCACTTTAACACTAGATTTACGGAACCCGTCAATTTGACGCAGTTCAGATTTCGTACTTGAGTTTATCAATCATGCGTGCGGAAAATGTAAACTCAAAATGAAAATTATATAGAAAAATGTACTAAATAAATCTCTGCTTATAAAAATCTGTCGTACTGAGAGCCGATCTCTCGTTATTGTCAACCGAGATTTTGTTTAGCCGTTGAGTGCGATACGGGACTCCGTCGAGGCACTTAAGACACAGGCCAGATGGTGGGTCACAAAATTGGGAAAATTCCCATCGCCGGCGAAAACTGTGCCTGCAGTCAGTCACAGCCGAAACACAGTACGGTATACACGCTTTCCTTTTATATATTTTCGACCGCTCCGCCTTTACCTTAGTTCAAAGATTCCTACAAACTCAATTAATCCCAAGCGAACCGAACTAATGATATTACAAAAAATTTGTATTTCAATCCAACCATCAAAATGATCCAATCAACCCCCGTAAACCTAGTGTTAAGCATTCGAATGCTATAGCATTCTTGTCATTCTGCATCATCATGAAAATAAATTCCATATAATTCCTGTCATTCTTCATCATCATGAAAACGACTGCCATATCATTCGCGTCCACAAACGTTAAAAACACCCCAAGAAAGCTCAGCGAGCGCTCGCTAGGTTTCACCTAAACAATTACTGCACGAAGATCGCCTGGTCTCCTGAACGCGCGAAGAACGTCGCTCGTTCGCTGAATACCAATTTCTACGTGGCGACATTTCGGGGCGCGCGAGTCCGGAGTAATACGCTTCACGCACGGCTACGTGATTACGCGAGATTGAATTTAAAGGAGGAAGCGACAGGAGCGGAAGAGTGGGACGGACGGTTGGAAGACGAGACACAGAGAGGTGTGCACCGATCGATCGGTCGACAACTGGATAGAGAGCGGACAAAGGGTCTACGGAGCTGGTTGAACGGAGATTGTCTCCAAATTGCACGCTCTAAGACGTTCCAGAACGATTCGAGGCACGGACAATTAGGCGATCCGGATCGATGCGGACCGTGGAAGCCCATGGATCGGACGGACGTTGGCAAACTTCGTGTTGACGCTTCGTGTGTTCCTCTGACGGCGGTCGTTATTGCCGATGCACGCGGACGGATCTCTGTCCCATTCTCTCCTCTTCGATCATTTTGCCTCTTGGTCTGGTATATATGCCTAGCTTCTCGCATTACTTACGGATCGGCAAACACGAGAAGGTTGACAAACGTGGTACACGAAGGAGGTATTACCGCGCAATTGACCCCGTATCCCACCGATATTACTCTCGCTCTGATATTAGATTAGATTTCAAATTATACCGGTTCCCCGAAAATTACGCGGACGCATTATCTGCCCCAGAGTCTCCGGTGCTTGCTTGTCTCGTCTCTGTATGAGCTGCGCCGGTCAAATTGGCCTCGTTGTTTCGGAGGAGGTTGCACGGAGTTTTAAACAGCTTTTTCTTCCTTGCGAGTGATGGGTTTGAGGCGCTTTTGAGGATTAGAGTTATTTTTGGTGGCTTGAGGGGCATGGGTTGGAGATAGATAGGGTTCTAACGCTGGAAGTATCGGAGCGATCAAAATTGTCCATTTGTAATTTTTTATAGACATTTTGTAAATTAACTACGGTGCCTTTGGAGAGATTTTCTGTTGGTTTGTACAGGGTGGTTCATGCAATTTGCAAATTTTGGTATTAATTTGTTTCAAAGGTGGAAGCGTTTAGGAGATAGAAAGTGTTCTAACACTAGAACTATCGAAGAGATCAAAATGATCCATTTGTAATTTTTCACAGAAATTTTAAATTTCAATTTAGAATTTTCAAAATAAAGGTTTGTATTAACCCCTTGGTTTACGATTTCTTCAATCTCCATACATATTGGTAACAGTTATTCACGTCTTCGATACTCTGTGAAATATTGTAAATTTAAATTACAGTTAAAGCTAAAATTGAACTTTATCATAAATAGTGTGTTTTTATTGTATCTTAGGGCAAAGGGTTAATTTGTTTTTATAGGTGGAAGTTAGGAGATTTGAAAGTCGACTTCGTTTTTTTTTTTTAATCGAATACTATATTTTTTATACCAAAATATGGAAAACTAAAAAAGTATTGGCCTTCATTAAGAAGTAATTTCACTTAATTTCTTGAAAATTTGTCATTAAAAACTGGGAAGTCCGTCATTAAAAATTGCAAATTTTTGTTAAATACAATTTTTGTTATCAACCCAATTGTCACATTGGTTCGTTGATCTAAATAAATAAAAATTACAATCTAGACTCGGTAAAATCAATTTTCGAAATTATACCTGCATAAAATATTATTTATATTTATACTATTAATATAAACAAATAAACAAAAATGTATAAACTTCTGCTATGCAATGGACAAAATACCACAGGCTTTGTTAAAAATTAGCGAACCATTTTTAAAATTAACAACGAGACCGAATTTTAAACGATTAACAAAATTAGTGTCTAAATAATTATTCCTAAGGAAATAAAATTGCCTTTTTTTTAAATCGTTTAATATCGAAGTATCTTTCTTTTATTCGTTGGAAAAAAAATTTTTTTTCAAAGTGTCCAAGCTCCTTTGGTTTTCTTCGGCAAACCGAGAATATTGGAAACGTGGTTCGTGTGATCAACGACGAAGCCAGACGAATTTTATGAATTTGTAGAGAGACGGAGCGTTGGCTGAATATCAACGCGTTCTGAATGTTGATTGAAGTAGGTTATACTCTTTTGATGCGGTGTTCCTGAGTTATTGGACAATTCCGCAGTTTTCGCAGAGATGCGCTCATCTCGGATGAAGACGATGCTTTTGAGGAATTTGTAGCTTTGCCGTCGTAAAAAGAGTGAAGACTGCGTTGAAACGTTGAATTATGTATCGAAAAGTTGAAAATATAACGATTTGGATCGCTTCAGTTTTCTTAACTTTGACATGGAGATTTAAATTCTATTTCGAATCTATTTCGAGAGTTGGCGGTTTTTTTTTATGAATGTTAACGCATCGAGGAGGGGCAACGAAATTTCTCGCGTTTCGTATTTCAGATCTTGAAAAAGGGAAAATAGGAAAGGACGATGTGTGGAAGGTTACTGTTAAAAAGTCATCTGTTCGATTCGAAGTTTAAATTAAGAGCTGTGTTTAGAACACTATTTATTTTCGAAAGTGTGCAAGCAGAGAATTTTTTCGATCGTAACTTTATTTTTTAATAAGTTTTACAAAGAGAAGCGTTAGTGTGTTAAGTATGGGGAAAAAATTGGAGAGGAAAGTGTTTTGCTGTTATTTGTAATCAGTGTAATATGTTGGTTTCTTATATTTACATTATTTTTCACGAATATTTTTATTAATCAGCTCTGTTTTTAAGAGATATAATATTTTTTAGAAATATTACAATATTGGGAATTTAATATTAGAATATAATAGTATTTTTTTAGAATATTTAATATTATAATAGAATAGTATTTTTTTAGAATATTGTATATTACAACATTGAGAATTTAATATTACAATAGAATAGAATTTTTTTAGAATACTATATATTACAATAACGAGAATTTAATATTATAATAGAATATTGTATTTACAATATTGAGAATTTAATATTATAATAGAATAGTATTTTTTTAGAAAACTATATATTAGAATATCGAGAATTTAATATTATAATAGAATAGTATTTTTTTAGAATATTGTATTTACAATATTGAGAATTTAATATTTTAATACAACAGTATTTATTACATTTAAAACAACAAACCACTGACAGTTACAAACGAGCAGTGATCGAAAACAACTGCCTCCAGTCGAACAAACAACCTACAACTCCGTTCCTGCCCATCATGCAGATCATGAGCCTGTTAATCTTTATCGAATTCCAGCGAAATAAATCTGCCGTTCCTACAAACTTCTCACGACGCGTATTACATACATACATCGATTGGCGTACACGAATTTCGAGCGAATATATAAACAAGAAGGAATCTTGGCCGAGGGCGCGAAGATGGTAATTTCGAAACAGTTTCTGCGAGGCTGCAACAATTTATAGGATTTCTGTAACGGCAGGTGCTCTCCAAGTTTCGAAATCTCGCAGGTCTTCCTATGAAAGCGATCTTATTACTCGCGTATGTACACACCCTCGCTTCAATTTTGATCTCCTGGAACGAGATACTAGTTCCTATCACTTTGCATAATCACATTTGAAAATACAAAATACAGTCTCTCGCTGTTGCCAACCGTTTCTTTTTATTTCATTTATACAAAGATAAGAACGAAGCTAAAGGTTGTCACCTGCGTAGATTAAAAAAGAAAAAAATACAATATTATAGGAGTGTTGGGTTTGTTCAGGCAAAGTATCTCGACGATCAACTCGATTTAACAAAATAACAAAATCTTCATAATTTGAATTCTCACACTAAACTCTCTGGTAATACTAACATAACTAAATAGCATAGTGGGGCATAAATTAACCCTTTTAGTGCCTGGCGAAAATAACCGGCCGAATTTCACGGTTTTACTAGGGTTTGGGAAAATGCTGATAAAAACCAAACAAGAAACAATATTCACACGATTCAAAAAGCAGTATATTAAGAACGAAATAGAGAACAAAACAGTGACACTAGTTCTTCTAAATTCATTGAAAATTATATAAATAACAAAGGTATAAAAGATTATAAAGAAAGTAAAAGTTGAGTTCTCTCTTACAAAACGTATTTGCGCATACAAAAAGTCATCTTTTCATCATAATTTTATACAGAACGTTTATTACAAAGTACATACTCTGCATTTCCAATATATTTTGCAACAAGATGAATAATATTACATAATAAAAATAAAAAATAACTCCAAGGTACATGGTACGCGCCGGATTATCTCTTCCGAAACACGTAATTGTTATAGGTAATATAACGTTGCTGAAACAAAATTATGTTGTCATAAATATATTCTCTCATAATGAAATTAGACCATTTATAACGTATTATAAATTTATTTTGAGATAGAGCTCTCCCGCAATGCGAATAGTAACGCGCTACAAGGCGCGGGCCGATATATCGGCCTCCGGCACTAAAAGGGTTAATAATATAAGAATTAAAATAAAACACAGTGGTAAAATTTAATAGAGCCGTGGATGGTGGTACGGTGGAAAAAATGAGCCAGTGTAAAAAGATAGATAGATATCAATTTTAATTTTTTTTAATCGTCGTTACACCTATACGGACGACAGTTCATTTTTACAAAACAATTTTTTACGTACAAAAATTGAGAATAAAAAACATTTTTTGTATAATAATTGGAGTTAATTATAACCACTTTTATTATTTTCCCCCAAAAATAACTACGCATTTCATTCCACAATTTTAGCAGATACATAAAAAAATTGTTAAGCACTTGAAAATCAGTTGTTTACCTCGCCGAAGTTTAACGCGGTATGAAATGCGGTATAAAATTTGAGAAGAACAATTTTATAAAATATACTTTAGAAAAATAGCTTCCTTTACCTGAACTCTAAAATTCTCGTTTTTCATAGAAATACTGTAAACTCATTTACAATACCTCGTGTGCGCACAGAACAGTTCGGATGGTTTCTATTAGCCTTATAATTAGGATTTACGCACATTTTCGTAATAAAATACCTGTCGTTTGAATAGTAACGAAATTCGAAGCTGTTTTTTAAATTTTTAGCAATATTGTTAACGCTGACCTTCGACGACAGAAGCGCGAGAAGTGTGCGGTGAACGCGCTGTTCTACCAATTTTGCAAAGTATAACAGAATTTGACGGAACAGGGAGGGTGATTGGTGGATGACACGCGCGACGAGACAAAGACGGATAACTCGGTCCCATCTTTCGCTTTCTGGGATGTAGTCAACGCGAATCGCGAGAGCCACTCGTCTTCGCCGCATCCAATTTGGCCCGAGTGACTTCCAATTACGCAGTATCGAGGAATGAAATTCGGGTGAAGGTTGGGATCGTTTGTCATGCACGCCGTCCCATTCGCGAGCCGTCTATGAATATTTACGTCTAGTCGGCGGATCGGGCTGCCGGTTCTTTGTTGTAGACGCTTTCGGCAAAAATTGACGGATGTTCGATCGCGTTCGAGCCGCCTCGTCAACGGACTTACGCTTCCGTTCGTAATTCACTGGACGCTTGCAAGTTTTTAACAAAATTCTTATTAATTCTCCGTAGGATCGTGTGACTTAAAAGTTACAAATTGATGTATCTATGTTTTAAAAAATTAATTTTCTTTAGTTATCACTGCGGTATTACTGTAGCGACACCACGATCCATCTACAGTAATTACTAGTTAAAACATTTTCAAATCAAAGTGATATTGTAATCTATAACGCACGATGGTTTTATAATATTCTTGATATCACCATATTTTGTTTTTCCTTTTTTACCAGTGTCTACGAAATTAGCATTCGAGCGCTTCGATGTCGCTTTGATAAAATATTAGGTTGTCCCAAAACTTTCTTTTCTTTTATTAATCCTCTGTGGGACCGTGTGCCTTAAAAGTTACGCACTGATGTATCTATGTTTTAAAAAATTAATTTTCTTTAGTTATCACTGCACTGTTACTGTAGCGACACCACGATCCATCTACAGTAATTATTAGTTAAAACATTTTCGAATCAAAGTGAAAAACTGTAATCAATCGTAATTTTTTCTCCGATAAGCAGACAAAATTAGGTGAGCGACTATCACGCGCAATAATGTACTATGAATCTTACACTAATTCCTTAATCACGCAACACTCCCATTCGACGCTCTCTCAACACTCTGTTCTACTCTCGGTTCAACACTCTTGTTTAGGACATGCTACTCGACCAGCGCTATTATTGTCCAGCCAGATGCGGCCCAGCAACTTTAGTTTTTTCATTCACAAGCGGTCATAAATCTGGGAGGCCATCGGGCACCTTAGCTGTTCGTATTTTCACTTTTTCCTGTTTATTGGCATCACCTGCATACCAGATTGCCCACACTTGTTTAGCTTAGCCTGTTTTCAACGGTCTCGGAGCGTCTCCCAAATTTATTACCTGCTGCGGTATTATCAAAAGAAACACGGATTTCCCGCGCGCGTCACTCAAGGGTCTATCGGTACTTGATAATGACCGTCGACTTGGAGGCATAGTTTCGTTAGTTTTGTTTTTTATACTCCAATCAAATAGCATTCACCACCTCCAACGTCTCACTCGGAAAATTGTCATTGACCAATCCGTGTCCCTCATCCCCGCCGATGCACCTCTTCCGAGGCATCGTGTGCTTAATTTTTATTCATTACAGGATTATATAATTAAGGCATTTTAATGGATTTTATTGAAACACGGTAAACATAAAAACGGTTGTCCTTCGCAGGTATCGCAAAACGCGACAACTCGTTTAGTCATTTTTCTGGCCATTGCTCTACCATATCGTGTCGCATTTTTTTCATAACACGATTCACAATATTTTCGCACCGCAGAGACGTTTCCAGGTTTTTTCTCTTTGGTCTTTGTGTCGTTGTTTATTAGAACTTGTTGCAATAATGTCAGATGGAATGTCTTCTTCTCGGCAACTTGTAAGGTGCACTGTTAATTTTTTTATGACGCCTAACGCGTCGAATGAACGTCTATAAGCATTTCATTCTAAACGTAAATATCTTCTACTACGATAAGAAACAATGGCCCTAATATATTTACACAGCTGTATCGAGTAAATTTCAATCAGTTAGTAGTGCGCTTCGCATTGCTATATCGAAATACCAGCGCTTCTGAGCAGCACGCCGCGGCCTGACGGTGATTTCCTTAAGAATTCGCGTGGCGCTCAAAGTGTTAACCTAACTCGAACCTAACCAGAACCAATCGAAACAACCCAGCAAATTCTAAAACCCACCCTCCATCAGCGTCTAAGAAAATTCGACTCGACCTTCTCCCTTTTCCAACCTTCCAGGCTCCTCGGCGCAGCTCCTAGACGAGATCGAGTAAGAGAGGGAAATTCTACTCGGTCGACGGATCGGTTCGCGTTTCGTGGTTGAATTCGAATTGGAACTGCCAAGGGAAAAGCATATAACTTGCTAATAAAGTATTTAGTCGACGGATGGAAGCGTGATCTAGCCGCCTAAAGGGGTGGCGGAGCAGGGGCTCGGAAAGCCGACGCAGGAAAGGGTGGTACGGCGGGAGTTTCAGTTTCCGGGTGATCTGTGGCTCCCTCGTTGTGAGAATCGATGCTGCCAGCCGGCCAATAACCATACATCGTACGACTATCACACCCCTGGGGTATATACCAGCACACACGCCGTGTCCTGTGCTCTCTTTCCCTCCTTTTGGCCCCTGGATAGTCGTGGACGCGCGCCCTCGAGTTTTCCGGCAGCTCGGCTCGTCTCATCTAGCCGCCTTATTACAAATTGCGAGCCGTTTCGGCGTGGGGAAAAATGGAGCGAAAGTCGCGTCATTATTCGACACCCGTTTCCTTCGGCTGGGATTCGGTGAAGGCTGGATGTCGCGCGGTTTTTCGTGTTGGCGCAAAAGTAGGTAATGGAGGTCACTGAACGCGTTAAACGTTAGCTCGTGTTGTGGTACCGATTGAAAAATATTTAGTCGGAAATAGTTGAGAATTTAAGATAAATAAAAGATATATAGAATAAGAGATATGTTCGGTCCTAAACGGCTCCGAATAAATTAGCAAGGAGCCTAAAGCAAACCATCACGGTTTATGACATGGTAGGCTAGAAACGGCTAATTCTTGGGTGTCATCTGGCTTGCAGACGATCGATGGCACGTGCAAGTTTTGGGCCCAAGTAGCGGTGCCATGTCATAAACCGGGAAATACCAAGGGGGTAGGTTGGCGCGACCGAAACTGTTTCGCCAACCTGGAGGACCACGTGGCGACCAGAAGACGGTCTTGTTGCCAACTCGCGGCCTACCTACCCCGTAAGATGGACACAGTTCCCCTTCCAGAAAATAGCACGCCAAGGGCGTATTGGAAGGGAGGAACTGTGGCTATATAGCTAGGTGCAAAACGCGCCCCGACAGACTTTGAGAGACTTTGATAGACTTTGATAGACTTTGATAGACATTTTAGAGACACTAGTATACATTGATAGCACACATTTCGTTGGTAAGACATTTCGGTCTTACATATTCTTAGACTTTGATAGACATTTTGGATATAGACTACAGGGTAAGGCACTTCGGTCTTACCCCCTGTAGATTCGACATAAGACAACGCGAAATACCGTTGCACACATAGACACTTGTATATCGACAAGTACACACACATTCTGAGATACAGTCCACTGAAACCCATACGAAGGGGATCCAACAATTCGGTTGGATTTACAACGCGTCGTTTAATCGTCGCCAATCACGGTCGACGCTGCGACGCACAAACAAGATAAATTCCTGGAAAGAAAAGTGGTATTTTTGTTTAACGCGATTTGATAGAGCACATTGATGAATTATGAGGTATTGTTTTTGTTTAAATTAACCCTTAACGCTCCAAGTGTGCCTCTCAGGCACCACCGATGTGTGGCGCTTTATTTCAAATATATTGTTGCGTTGTAATCGGTAATTGTTACGAATCAAAGATAGTACTTCTGAGTCACGTACAAGCGATCAGTAAAGACAGTCAGATCCGAATCTGTTTCATTGCTAACCTCTTTATTTTTGAATTAAAAAAGCAAACAGTTTACTACTGTGAAACATGTGAACGCAAACCCGGTTTGCATCCCAGAGATTGTTTTAAAAAATTCCATTCATTACTCAATTATAATTAATATAAATATTATAATGAATATTATGTTACTTGTAAGATGAATAAAGATTGTTTTGAATATTATTATTTACGTAATAATATTGAACGGTAAATATCTTGATTCAAGTATAAGTGGAGTTAGGCCACTTTTAAACTACACAGTTCGATTATTCAACTAACTTCCAAAAACTTATGTGCCAAGAAATTATTGTATTTCCTCGGATTATAAGCAACCTGAAATGCTTTACTGATAAACATGAAATTTTACATGTAACCGTGGTGACCGTGAAAAATTGAAAAATCCAGTTAGGCCACTTTCAAAATAAACCGCTCAATTATTGAATATATTAAAAAAAAAAAACAGTTTGCCGATAAAAACCTTCTTTTCATTTTTATTTACGATGCAAACGGGTTGAACCGCACCAATCGCAATATCTTCTCCCAACATCGATTCCCATCATCCTATTCATTACTTGTTACAATTTCTCTTCCCGTTCGATCGCTATGAATAAACCCCAGCTCGCGTTGTTTTTCCTATCGCGCCCCGTTTATCGATCCACCCCTCGGAATCCTCTTCCCTCTCGCCCCTCCCTTAAAACCGTGACCATGAAAAACGCCAACAAATAGCTGATAGGCAAATTCCGCGAGCACGACGCTTTCCGCCGCTATTTTCACCGCCGCTCTCGTTGTTGCCCGCCGTCTGACACGAGAAGCGAAGAGGGTGGCCAACCCTCCCGCCTAGACAGTCCGTGTAGGACAGCACGGTAGTATTTATGGAAATGAACCGTGGTAGTTTGAACCCTCTTTTCGTCCAGCGTTCTCCGTCAACCGAGCTCTTTCCTCGCCCCCGACGTTCGCCGTCCTCTCTCGCATCGTTTTCCTCGGTTCTTTTCGTTTTCCCTCGGCTGTTCTCTCCTTCGAGGTTCCCAGAAGCTTCTCCTCGGAGCCGGCTCGCGTCTCTGTTTCGCAGGAGAAAATCCGAGCGCAGCTGCCGCCGCTGTTTGGCCACGCAATTACGTGGAATTCATAAGTTACGGGGTGGCACGCGTGCCGCGTGCTCCGTTACTTTTATTCTCGTAGCATAATTCTCTTTTTCGGCCTCCAACTTCTTCGTTCCGTTGCTCATCGCGTGCTCTTTTTCCTGGATGCGCACGCTGAATTTTCAAGCAACGCGCGTCCCGTTTCTTCTTCTTCTTCTTCTTCTCCTCGGCTGCGAGTTCATTATCGTTGCGTCGTGGTTCTTGGATAGTGGAACTAGGGACGATTAAAACGTGATTGTTTTTAGCGGAGGAATCGAAATGGAGGGTGGGTACAACAAATGGGGAAATTAACCCATTCGCTGGCAAGGAGTATACTCGTCTTTGGCAGGGTGTCATGCATTGCCGAGACGAGTACACTCGGCCTACTTTAAATATGTTATAATACGCATATTGGCGTCCAAATCAAATTTCGTTTGTTTCGCCCGTTTTTAAATTTTTCACTATTTTCAATATTTTAATACACTTCCTCAAAAATGCATGTCTAACGAAAAATTTCGCGAGTGAATTCGTACCGTACCGTACGGCCAGTGCGTGCCAAAGTCTGCCGTAGTCAAAGGGTTAAGGCTTGTATAATGTAAAGATACACGAAAAGTTGAAATAAAATAATTAAATAATTATAGTCATCTCTCGAGTACAAAGGGTTAAGATAAAAGAAGTGTTTGAATTGATGAAAATATAGTATCTAATTAAAAACATAATCTCTGAAGAAACGCAGACCTTTTGCGACGCCCTGTACAATCCTCGCGACTTGACACCTACCTTCCGTTGGATTCACTCTCCGACTCGTTATCACGGCCACTTTATCCCCGATAGCGGTAGCAGCTACCCTCGAATTCGCTTCAAGTCCGAATTAATTGAGCCTCGAGCTCCGCGGCAGAGAGAGAGAGTTTACCTTTCACGATAAATCCGCGGAATCGGCCGGCGAGTTTTAATGGAAACGCGAGCACGCCAGCAGTTTCGGTTTAATGACCTTCGGTCAAATAAATTCGCCTGATTTTCCCGGAAACGAGTCGGAGAGAGGCCGTTGAACGATATAATTGAATCGAATTATTATAGTACGCGTCGTGGAAACGGTTTTCGAGGGATGATCGCGCGTAACGCTGGCACGCAAATGAGTCGTGTTATTTTTCCGTCGTGTTACTTTCCGGCCGACGTGTCTCGTGTTAATTCAACGCTACAAAAATACGTAGGAGCACACTGTTTACGTAATTAACCTCTGGTCGGCCATTGTTTGCGACAAATCGTGGAAATTGCGGTGCAATTTCGACGAGACCGCTCTCGATCGTTTTATTAACTAGTCCTCCTTCTACCCCTCGCGAGCGCAGTTCGGCGAGCCTGTTTTTGTCGCTCGTTTAAATAAATGAATTCGCTCGTTAGAACGGTGTCGAACGGTCCAAGTCAGGGATCCGGGAACCGGCGGCTCCTTATTTACAGCGGTTCGTCAAATTGTTGCGAAGAATAATCTGGGAAATAAAGAAATTTCGGGAAAAGACGGCCACGCTTATCGGATGGCTATCGAACTCTTAACACGTTGACTGCCGCGCGCATTTTAGGGGTTTTTCCCATGGCGACAACAGGAATTTCTTATTAAGCGATGTATATCGTGATGAAAAAAATAATATGTACGTTTTTCTTGTACTAATAAAATTATTTTTGCATGTTCCGTACGGCATTAATTTCTTCGAACCATTATAGTAAAGTGGTATTATTTTAAAATTCATCAGTATCGATATTCACTCTAATTATGTATTTTACTATTGGTCGCGTTGCCGGTCACCGATGGCCCCCATGGCGCTGTAGCCAAGTCGAGTGCCGGTCACCGGTGGCCCCCGTGGCAGTCAACGTGTTAACGATCGTTCGTCTCCGGACGAAACATTTTCCGTCGCCGAAATGTCAAATTCGACTTCGTTGACGAGTTATTAACAAAAAGCAGCGACCAATCAAAGAGCGAAAAGGTTAATATAAACGAACGCTTTGCTCGAGTAACTTTCGACAGAACGGTGGAACGACGTAAATCGGAGCTTCTGAATATATTTATTATCTTTATTGGCAGACTACAGTTATTAGTTTATTATAGAAACGCTGGGAAAATAATCTGGGAAATGAAGAAATTTCTGGAGAAGACGGAAAATAATTTTTGAAATAGAAGAACCTTTCGTTCTCTTCAAAGTTGAATTTATTATCTCTAAGAGGAATTCATTTTCACGTGTCGTTTATTATTCTCTACCGAGAATCATTGATCTTAAGTATTGAGATTAAATTCGTTCGAAGCTTGGAATAACCAGCTGAAAAATTCTTTTAATTCCGCAAGAATTTAAAAATAATTCTCTCTGTTTCGCACGATCAGCTGAAAAGTCGAAACACCTTAAAACGCGACGCAAGGAACCAAAATTAATACTACCACCGTTGCCTTGGTGGTCGTTGGGTCTAAGAGCCACAGTGGGTGATCAAATTATTACGACCGCTTCGAAATAACGCGAGTCGTCGGACACTTAACAAATTTAAAATAAAGAAAAATTTATGTTACGGCTACAAAAAGAATCACTCCTTAAGAGCTCACCAGTCTATTTCGATAAACATCGCGGAAGACTTAAGAACAGCGCGTTCGGTCGTAATTAAAAAAAACGATATCAAAGTTGAGATAAAGCTCCGTGGAAAATATAGATATCGCTTCTATCTCTGCTTTAAAAAAAAAGTTGCTCCGTGCAATCGTCGTACATAAATTTTCTTTACTCGAAACTGGAAAGAAGCGAACGCCTTGAACCGTGTAAAAAAAAAGAACTTGGATAAATAGCTCATAATTTTACCAAACAATTCGCTTCGATATTTTTGCAGCCTCGTTCCGAAATGAAAAAACTATTCTGCGATTAAAATGGTCGATTATACAGATTCCACGAAACTGATTGAAACTTTAAAAAAAAAAAAAAAGTTACTCCGTGCAATCGTAGGTAAATTTTCTTTACTCGAAACTGAAAAGAAGTGCAGAGACAACGGTATATTTAGAATTTCACTTAAACCGTGATATATTCAAGCTGATATACATAATGCCGGCATAATATATTCTGAGAGCTCAATTGGCCTTTTACGATTTTTAGCTTTCAGCCCTCTTGATTTTCGACTGAGAAGACATTTAAAAGACTCCTGGTATATTGAATAGATTTAAATTTAAAACGTAGGCGAAATGCACGGCAGTTCAACAGTTTGGAGTAAGTAACTAGGTTAATTCAAGAGGAGTAGATTTCTGGCGCGGTAAAGGATACGTTTACATTTCGAATCTAGGTAAATCTCCCTTTTGCTGGCTGGGCAAGAGATTCGCATAAAGAACCGAGAAACACTCGTATCGTGTCTAATCGAGCGCGAATGCGTTTCAAAAGATGAATTCATATCAAAGAAACTTACCTTCAATTTTAATTTAATAAATCTGCAAATCCTTTTTGGAAGATGTTTGAAAGGTATTTAAGTATTCAGGAAAATATTTGTATTTCTTTTCTCTTAATATTATTAAGTGGTAGGAAATAATTATGCTAATGTAGTACTGTTGAGTTAATGGTAGACGCGAAGAGAAATATTTCTGTTGATGTATGTTGGACTGGTTTTAATAACAGGAGAAAGTTGATATATTTTATGATAGTAGATTGACGACGGTACTGATTTTAGTTGCTTTGGCGAGGTCTTTTAAGAATAATTTCTTATTGTAAAAATTGATCATCATTTTGGAGTAATCACAGTTTTAGAGTTAAGAATAATAATTTAAATAGCACTCTAATAATAATCTAATAATAGTCTAATAATAATTTAATAATCGTCTAATAATAATCTAATAATAATAAAATAATAGACTAATAATAATTCAACAGTAATCAAATAATAGTCTAAATAATAATGTAATAATAATCTAATAATAGTCTAAATAATAACGTAATAATAGTCTAATAATAATCTAATAGTAATCAAATAATAGTCCAAATAATAGTCTAATAATAATCTAATAGTAATCAAATAATAGTCCAAATAATAATCTAATAATAATCTAAATAATAATCTAATAATAATCTAAATAATAATCTAATAATAATCTAATAATAGCCTAAATAACACTCTAATAATAATCTAAATAACAATCTATTAATAGCCTAAATAACACTCTAATAATAATTTAATAATAATCTAAATAACAATCTAAATGAATAGCAATCTAAATAACAATTTAAATAACAATCTAAATAATAATCTAATAACAATCCAAAAATTTAGAATTAACAAGATAATTTCTAAAACAAATCATTCACACATCACCGCCACTATTTCCACCATTCCAAGATTCCAAGATATTTCCAAAAATCCAGTCACCAGAACTCAAATTAAAAAAAAAGGAACCCCACATCGAACAATTTCCAAACAGTCCCAAAATTAAACACAATACTCCCAACAATATTCCAATCACCAACAATCCTAAAACAACTCGCATCCAAAATTCCCCCTGAAACAGGTATCCAATTCCAATCTCATCTCCAAAAATCCCAAACAAGATTCCATTCAGCGCCTCTCACCCTCCCTTTTCCAAACGCTGAAAGCAAAAGCGTGTTTCGATTTAATTTCCACCCCCGGATCGCCTTCAACCAGCTACCAAACACACTCCAAACACGATACCAAACAAAAAAAAAACAAAAAAAAAAGCGTGTAAACGAGCGGAAAAATCGAAAGGATACGCTTGTAATTTAAGTACTCATAAGGGGATCAATACAGATCGCCTTGAGCCACTCTGCCCTGTCTTCTCTCGGTTGACATCCGCGAATTCCGCTTGCAACCTGTTGCTCGGCGCACCCTCGCGCAGGCCGGCTTCATCCCCGAGCGTGGTCCAGAGACGTAAGTGTATCCTGCACTTTAAAATCTTGCCCCGGTGTCGTTCCTGCGCCTTTCATAATCGCCCCGAGGTATTCGCGCACTCAAGAGCACGAAACTCGCCAAGTGCACTTTTAAATCTGCTTTCAGAACCGTCCCGCGTAATGTACACGGAAGACGGCGACAAGTTTCAGACGATGTTTCAAGAGGCGGCCGGATGAAAGCGACGCTCTCTGTATTTGTTGCGATAACATCTCGCGCGGTTTCGCGCCATTGTTCTTTCGGATTTTTAATGTTTTATTGAACGCGATTCGGTTGAGATTTAATATTGAGTAGGAGTGATGAGGGATGTTCGGTAATTGGAAGATTGAAAAATATTTGGAAGTTCGCTGGTTCAGAGAAGCTCGAATCTAACGAGGGACGTTCGGTAATAGCTCTTTTCCTATTTTACTGTATAGAGATGCATTGGAAGGGACGTATGGTAATCGGAAAATTGAAAAAAATTTGAAATCGCGCTATTTTTTTTATCTGTTGATATTCGGTTTTTCAGGGTGAAAACAGCTCTTTTCGAATTTTCCGCGGCTATATAGAGATGCATTGGAAGGGACGTTCGGTAATCAGAAGATTGAAAAAAATTTGAAATCGCGCTATTTTTTTTTATCCGCTGATATTCGGTTTTCCAGGGTGAAAACAGCTCTTTTCCTATTTTCCTGCGCTATATAGAGATGCATTAAAAGGGACGTTTCGAAAAGATTTGAAACTTAGCTAGCTTGTGAACGCTGATATTTGGTTTTTCAGGGTGAGAACTGCTCTTTTCCTATTTTCCTGCGCTATATAGAGATGCATTAAAAGGGACGTTTCGAAAAGATTTGAAACTTAGCTAGCTTGTGAACGCTGATATTTGGTTTTTCAGGGTGAGAACTGCTCTTTTCCTATTTTCCTGCGCTATATAGAGATACATTACAAGGGACGTTTCAAAAAGATTTGAAATTTAGCTAGCTTGTGGACGCTGATATTTGGTTTTTCAGGATGAAAACAGCCCTTAAAGTTTCCTGTGCTTTCCTATTATTTTGGTATTGTCGCAATGTTCGTTTTCGCCGAACAATAATTCATCTCGACTTTCATTTTCTTTATTTATTCGCGACATTTTGCTACTTTGTTTGGAATTAGGGCCTTTCTCGTGAAACGAATAAAAATATGTTTCGTAACGAATTAAAACGTGGACTTTGAAATAAGAAAATGTTGCGCGCACAGATCTACCGATGTAATGGCTGTACTGACAGATTGTTTTCTACTTTTTCGGTATTGTAACGTTCATTTATTTCACTAACAAATTGTTATAAAATACGCAGGGTTTCGTTTTCTGGTAACGTAACAAGAAAATCTATTTTTAATTCCTTCAATTGTCGATTAAATGGAAAAAAAGAGATTAAATATGAAATATATATTTTTGTTCATTTTTATGGTTCGTACAGCGCATACGATATTTCCCAGCTTTTTTTTTATATTATATAAATGAACATACATCGCGACGAATCGTAAATATTAATTGAGTTGTTAAACTTTTCCAAAACATTAATTTAGTCATAAAAACGTCACGTGGAAATGAAAAGTAATAGCCAGCGTTAAAATACCCAATAAACCGAAACAAACCAATAAATGTTTCCACGAGACAACATATTACAAAATAATGGAATAAAAATCGGTCAGAATTTAAATCTGGAAACGATTTTATTTTATTTATATGTTATACCGTATTTCTATATTTATTATATTTTGAAAATAGAAAATTCAATTTATTTTCTTTCAACTTTTATTTATCTTCCAGGTCCATCCTTTAAAATTTCTTTATTAGAAATTCAAAATTCAAATATATATATATATATATATATATATTGGAGTGTGAAATTATTATTACTGTTCATTTAAAAACACAATTAATTTTGTTCGTCATTATGCAATGTCAGTTAGCTGTATTCTTATTTCATTTTATATCAAATATTTTCAAAAACTCTGTCTAAACATTCTCAGAAAATATTCAGTTACACGATAATCTCGATCAGTCCAGACACTCTCCTCTGTCATACTGTTCCAAAACACTCTTCTCGCACACCTCTATCGTATTGTTCCAAAGATTCTTCACTCACCTCTGTCGTACTATCTCAAATATTCTTCATTCATACATCGCACGTTCTAAACTAAACACTCGCTTCAAATTCACCATTCAAACCTTCTAAGAAGTAATTATGAAGCTTTGGGGTCCCTGGCGACCGCACAGTGTCATATGAGAATACAACAGTATCATTCTAAAATTACCAATAATAAATTAAGCAATGAAGACCACTGTGAGAATTAAAAATCTTTAAAATTGACATCACAGTGTCATTCTAGGATTACCAATAATAAATTAAGCGGTGAAGACCACTGTGAGAATTAAAAATCTTTAAAATTGACATCACAGTGTCATTCTATAATTACCAATAATAAATTAAGATATGAAAAGCACTGTGAGAATTAAAAATCTTTAATATTGACTTCACAGTGTCATTCTAGGATTACCAATAATAAATTAAGCAATGAAGAGCACTGTGAGAATTAAAAATCTTTAAGATTGACCTCACAATGTCATTCTATAATTACCAATAATAAATTAAGCAATGAAGAGCACTGTGAGAATTAAAAATCCTTAAAATTGACCTCACAGTTCCATATGCCAACACAACAATATCATTCTACAATTACCAATAATAAATCAATCAATGAACAGCACCGCAATTTTCCCCCATACACCAACCTACCAACACCCATCAACCCACAATCGACTCCCCCAGTACTAAAAACAGTCGATCCAATTTTTCTTTCATTCCGAACGACATTCTTCCATATACCCCGACGCAGGAGTGCAACAATCAACCGTCTATCCGAACCCGATCGCGCCATAAACTCGCATCCATCCTCGTGTCCCGTAGTCTCCGGCAGTTAAAGTTACGCGTACGTCGCCGCGGAAAATTTACATGTTGCGGAGACGTCGGCAGGTTGCATGTGACGGCGCTATACGTTAGCCGGCCGGCGACAGGTCCGGTTGACATCTGTGTGTGCCGCAGCCACCGGTAAAGTCCTCGCGGCCGCCGTCGCTGGCCCCAAATGGAAATGGCCGTCGGTGGGATACGGTGGGCAATTTAACATTCATTGAAAGAAGCCTCGGTTCCGCTGGGACGAGCGACGTCGAGCTTCCGTGGAACGGCCTCTCTCGGAAACTGGCAGCCATTTCTGTCTCTCTGTTTCCACTTTCTCTATTCCTCTTGCCGCACGCCGCCGGGGGAAGCTCGTTATTCTTCTTGACAATCGGCCGGCCAGCCTCGCGATAATAAGCGAGACCAGAGGAGAAATTATTGCCGCTGTTTAATACTGATTACGCGATCGTTACGCTCGCCCTTGCGCCACGATGCACGCGCGTGCTCGTATCGAGCTTTTGTAATATTGTCGCTGTTGAGTTCTCCGAGTTAAGGGTGGTGTTTCGAGGGCGCTTCAAGTGTCTTGATTGTTCAAGTTTCGAAAGGTGTCGCGTTTGGGGATCCAGTCGATGGGGCGGAGCGGTATTTGGGGAGCGTAGAATAGGGTGTTC
>SMSQ01019278.1:0-19684 GCA_019453375.1 Ctenoplectra terminalis | reverse complement strand
CCATAATCATTATATGTTTTAACCCTTTTAGCACCGAACGACGATATATCGTCGTGCACTCGCCAAAAATACCAACGACGATATATCGTTGCGCCTCTATTAGAGCCTTATTATGCTCGTCACAAGAGATCTGTGTTTAAGTATAANATTACGATTGATTACAGTTTTTCGCTTTGATTTGAAAATTCTTAAACTAATAATTGCTATAGATGAATCGTGGTATCACTGCAGTAATGCAGTGATCAAATTTAATAGTACAGTGAAGACTAAATAAAATTAATTTTTTAAAATACAGATACATTGATTTGTAACTTTTAAGTCACACAAAGCCATAGATGGTTAATTTGTAAATTAGCAGAGACAAAATTTCTTACACTATGATAAAACAAAAGACATTCTGCAATACGGTAACCAGAAGAACCTCTTTTAACCCTCTATAGCCCGAATTTTGTCTGCTTATTGGAAAAAAAATTACGATTGATTACAGTTTTTCGCTTTGATTTGAAAATTCTTAAACTAATAATTGCTATAGATGAATCGTGGTATCACTGCAGTAATGCAGTGATCAAATTTAATAGTACAGTGAAGACTAAATAAAATTAATTTTTTAAAATACAGATACATTGATTTGTAACTTTTAAGTCACACAAAGCCATAGATGGTTAATTTGTAAATTAGCAGAGACAAAATTTCTTACACTATGATAAAACAAAAGACATTCTGCAATACGGTAACCAGAAGAACCTCTTTTAACCCTCTATAGCCCGAATTTTGTCTGCTTATTGGAAAAAAAATTACGATTGATTACAGTTTTTCGCTTTGATTTGAAAATTCTTAAACTAATAATTGCTATAGATGAATCGTGGTATCACTGCAGTAATGCAGTGATCAAATTTAATAGTACAGTGAAGACTAAATAAAATTAATTTTTTAAAATACAGATACATTGATTTGTAACTTTTAAGTCACACAAAGCCATAGATGGTTAATTTGTAAATTAGCAGAGACAAAATTTCTTACACTATGATAAAACAAAAGACATTCTGCAATACGGTAACCAGAAGAACCTCTTTTAACCCTCTATAGCCCGAATTTTGTCTGCTTATTGGAAAAAAAATTACGATTGATTACAGTTTTTCGCTTTGATTTGAAAATTCTTAAACTAATAATTGCTATAGATGAATCGTGGTATCACTGCAGTAATGCAGTGATCAAATTTAATAGTACAGTGAAGACTAAATAAAATTAATTTTTTAAAATACAGATACATTGATTTGTAACTTTTAAGTCACACAAAGCCATAGATGGTTAATTTGTAAATTAGCAGAGACAAAATTTCTTACACTATGATAAAACAAAAGACATTCTGCAATACGGTAACCAGAAGAACCTCTTTTAACCCTCTATAGCCCGAATTTTGTCTGCTTATTGGAAAAAAAATTACGATTGATTACAGTTTTTCGCTTTGATTTGAAAATTCTTAAACTAATAATTGCTATAGATGAATCGTGGTATCACTGCAGTAATGCAGTGATCAAATTTAATAGTACAGTGAAGACTAAATAAAATTAATTTTTTAAAATACAGATACATTGATTTGTAACTTTTAAGTCACACAAAGCCATAGATGGTTAATTTGTAAATTAGCAGAGACAAAATTTCTTACACTATGATAAAACAAAAGACATTCTGCAATACGGTAACCAGAAGAACCTCTTTTAACCCTCTATAGCCCGAATTTTGTCTGCTTATTGGAAAAAAAATTACGATTGATTACAGTTTTTCGCTTTGATTTGAAAATTCTTAAACTAATAATTGCTATAGATGAATCGTGGTATCACTGCAGTAATGCAGTGATCAAATTTAATAGTACAGTGAAGACTAAATAAAATTAATTTTTTAAAATACAGATACATTGATTTGTAACTTTTAAGTCACACAAAGCCATAGATGGTTAATTTGTAAATTAGCAGAGACAAAATTTCTTACACTATGATAAAACAAAAGACATTCTGCAATACGGTAACCAGAAGAACCTCTTTTAACCCTCTATAGCCCGAATTTTGTCTGCTTATTGGAAAAAAAATTACGATTGATTACAGTTTTTCGCTTTGATTTGAAAATTCTTAAACTAATAATTGCTATAGATGAATCGTGGTATCACTGCAGTAATGCAGTGATCAAATTTAATAGTACAGTGAAGACTAAATAAAATTAATTTTTTAAAATACAGATACATTGATTTGTAACTTTTAAGTCACACAAAGCCATAGATGGTTAATTTGTAAATTAGCAGAGACAAAATTTCTTACACTATGATAAAACAAAAGACATTCTGCAATACGGTAACCAGAAGAACCTCTTTTAACCCTCTATAGCCCGAATTTTGTCTGCTTATTGGAAAAAAAATTACGATTGATTACAGTTTTTCGCTTTGATTTGAAAATTCTTAAACTAATAATTGCTATAGATGAATCGTGGTATCACTGCAGTAATGCAGTGATCAAATTTAATAGTACAGTGAAGACTAAATAAAATTAATTTTTTAAAATACAGATACATTGATTTGTAACTTTTAAGTCACACAAAGCCATAGATGGTTAATTTGTAAATTAGCAGAGACAAAATTTCTTACACTATGATAAAACAAAAGACATTCTGCAATACGGTAACCAGAAGAACCTCTTTTAACCCTCTATAGCCCGAATTTTGTCTGCTTATTGGAAAAAAAATTACGATTGATTACAGTTTTTCGCTTTGATTTGAAAATTCTTAAACTAATAATTGCTATAGATGAATCGTGGTATCACTGCAGTAATGCAGTGATCAAATTTAATAGTACAGTGAAGACTAAATAAAATTAATTTTTTAAAATACAGATACATTGATTTGTAACTTTTAAGTCACACAAAGCCATAGATGGTTAATTTGTAAATTAGCAGAGACAAAATTTCTTACACTATGATAAAACAAAAGACATTCTGCAATACGGTAACCAGAAGAACCTCTTTTAACCCTCTATAGCCCGAATTTTGTCTGCTTATTGGAAAAAAAATTACGATTGATTACAGTTTTTCGCTTTGATTTGAAAATTCTTAAACTAATAATTGCTATAGATGAATCGTGGTATCACTGCAGTAATGCAGTGATCAAATTTAATAGTACAGTGAAGACTAAATAAAATTAATTTTTTAAAATACAGATACATTGATTTGTAACTTTTAAGTCACACAAAGCCATAGATGGTTAATTTGTAAATTAGCAGAGACAAAATTTCTTACACTATGATAAAACAAAAGACATTCTGCAATACGGTAACCAGAAGAACCTCTTTTAACCCTCTATAGCCCGAATTTTGTCTGCTTATTGGAAAAAAAATTACGATTGATTACAGTTTTTCGCTTTGATTTGAAAATTCTTAAACTAATAATTGCTATAGATGAATCGTGGTATCACTGCAGTAATGCAGTGATCAAATTTAATAGTACAGTGAAGACTAAATAAAATTAATTTTTTAAAATACAGATACATTGATTTGTAACTTTTAAGTCACACAAAGCCATAGATGGTTAATTTGTAAATTAGCAGAGACAAAATTTCTTACACTATGATAAAACAAAAGACATTCTGCAATACGGTAACCAGAAGAACCTCTTTTAACCCTCTATAGCCCGAATTTTGTCTGCTTATTGGAAAAAAAATTACGATTGATTACAGTTTTTCGCTTTGATTTGAAAATTCTTAAACTAATAATTGCTATAGATGAATCGTGGTATCACTGCAGTAATGCAGTGATCAAATTTAATAGTACAGTGAAGACTAAATAAAATTAATTTTTTAAAATACAGATACATTGATTTGTAACTTTTAAGTCACACAAAGCCATAGATGGTTAATTTGTAAATTAGCAGAGACAAAATTTCTTACACTATGATAAAACAAAAGACATTCTGCAATACGGTAACCAGAAGAACCTCTTTTAACCCTCTATAGCCCGAATTTTGTCTGCTTATTGGAAAAAAAATTACGATTGATTACAGTTTTTCGCTTTGATTTGAAAATTCTTAAACTAATAATTGCTATAGATGAATCGTGGTATCACTGCAGTAATGCAGTGATCAAATTTAATAGTACAGTGAAGACTAAATAAAATTAATTTTTTAAAATACAGATACATTGATTTGTAACTTTTAAGTCACACAAAGCCATAGATGGTTAATTTGTAAATTAGCAGAGACAAAATTTCTTACACTATGATAAAACAAAAGACATTCTGCAATACGGTAACCAGAAGAACCTCTTTTAACCCTCTATAGCCCGAATTTTGTCTGCTTATTGGAAAAAAAATTACGATTGATTACAGTTTTTCGCTTTGATTTGAAAATTCTTAAACTAATAATTGCTATAGATGAATCGTGGTATCACTGCAGTAATGCAGTGATCAAATTTAATAGTACAGTGAAGACTAAATAAAATTAATTTTTTAAAATACAGATACATTGATTTGTAACTTTTAAGTCACACAAAGCCATAGATGGTTAATTTGTAAATTAGCAGAGACAAAATTTCTTACACTATGATAAAACAAAAGACATTCTGCAATACGGTAACCAGAAGAACCTCTTTTAACCCTCTATAGCCCGAATTTTGTCTGCTTATTGGAAAAAAAATTACGATTGATTACAGTTTTTCGCTTTGATTTGAAAATTCTTAAACTAATAATTGCTATAGATGAATCGTGGTATCACTGCAGTAATGCAGTGATCAAATTTAATAGTACAGTGAAGACTAAATAAAATTAATTTTTTAAAATACAGATACATTGATTTGTAACTTTTAAGTCACACAAAGCCATAGATGGTTAATTTGTAAATTAGCAGAGACAAAATTTCTTACACTATGATAAAACAAAAGACATTCTGCAATACGGTAACCAGAAGAACCTCTTTTAACCCTCTATAGCCCGAATTTTGTCTGCTTATTGGAAAAAAAATTACGATTGATTACAGTTTTTCGCTTTGATTTGAAAATTCTTAAACTAATAATTGCTATAGATGAATCGTGGTATCACTGCAGTAATGCAGTGATCAAATTTAATAGTACAGTGAAGACTAAATAAAATTAATTTTTTAAAATACAGATACATTGATTTGTAACTTTTAAGTCACACAAAGCCATAGATGGTTAATTTGTAAATTAGCAGAGACAAAATTTCTTACACTATGATAAAACAAAAGACATTCTGCAATACGGTAACCAGAAGAACCTCTTTTAACCCTCTATAGCCCGAATTTTGTCTGCTTATTGGAAAAAAAATTACGATTGATTACAGTTTTTCGCTTTGATTTGAAAATTCTTAAACTAATAATTGCTATAGATGAATCGTGGTATCACTGCAGTAATGCAGTGATCAAATTTAATAGTACAGTGAAGACTAAATAAAATTAATTTTTTAAAATACAGATACATTGATTTGTAACTTTTAAGTCACACAAAGCCATAGATGGTTAATTTGTAAATTAGCAGAGACAAAATTTCTTACACTATGATAAAACAAAAGACATTCTGCAATACGGTAACCAGAAGAACCTCTTTTAACCCTCTATAGCCCGAATTTTGTCTGCTTATTGGAAAAAAAATTACGATTGATTACAGTTTTTCGCTTTGATTTGAAAATTCTTAAACTAATAATTGCTATAGATGAATCGTGGTATCACTGCAGTAATGCAGTGATCAAATTTAATAGTACAGTGAAGACTAAATAAAATTAATTTTTTAAAATACAGATACATTGATTTGTAACTTTTAAGTCACACAAAGCCATAGATGGTTAATTTGTAAATTAGCAGAGACAAAATTTCTTACACTATGATAAAACAAAAGACATTCTGCAATACGGTAACCAGAAGAACCTCTTTTAACCCTCTATAGCCCGAATTTTGTCTGCTTATTGGAAAAAAAATTACGATTGATTACAGTTTTTCGCTTTGATTTGAAAATTCTTAAACTAATAATTGCTATAGATGAATCGTGGTATCACTGCAGTAATGCAGTGATCAAATTTAATAGTACAGTGAAGACTAAATAAAATTAATTTTTTAAAATACAGATACATTGATTTGTAACTTTTAAGTCACACAAAGCCATAGATGGTTAATTTGTAAATTAGCAGAGACAAAATTTCTTACACTATGATAAAACAAAAGACATTCTGCAATACGGTAACCAGAAGAACCTCTTTTAACCCTCTATAGCCCGAATTTTGTCTGCTTATTGGAAAAAAAATTACGATTGATTACAGTTTTTCGCTTTGATTTGAAAATTCTTAAACTAATAATTGCTATAGATGAATCGTGGTATCACTGCAGTAATGCAGTGATCAAATTTAATAGTACAGTGAAGACTAAATAAAATTAATTTTTTAAAATACAGATACATTGATTTGTAACTTTTAAGTCACACAAAGCCATAGATGGTTAATTTGTAAATTAGCAGAGACAAAATTTCTTACACTATGATAAAACAAAAGACATTCTGCAATACGGTAACCAGAAGAACCTCTTTTAACCCTCTATAGCCCGAATTTTGTCTGCTTATTGGAAAAAAAATTACGATTGATTACAGTTTTTCGCTTTGATTTGAAAATTCTTAAACTAATAATTGCTATAGATGAATCGTGGTATCACTGCAGTAATGCAGTGATCAAATTTAATAGTACAGTGAAGACTAAATAAAATTAATTTTTTAAAATACAGATACATTGATTTGTAACTTTTAAGTCACACAAAGCCATAGATGGTTAATTTGTAAATTAGCAGAGACAAAATTTCTTACACTATGATAAAACAAAAGACATTCTGCAATACGGTAACCAGAAGAACCTCTTTTAACCCTCTATAGCCCGAATTTTGTCTGCTTATTGGAAAAAAAATTACGATTGATTACAGTTTTTCGCTTTGATTTGAAAATTCTTAAACTAATAATTGCTATAGATGAATCGTGGTATCACTGCAGTAATGCAGTGATCAAACTTAATAGTACAGTGAAGACTAAATAAAATTAATTTTTTAAAATACAGATACATTGATTTGTAACTTTTAAGTCGCACGGTCCCATAGAGGGTTAAAATAATTATATTACACGCGATTCGAGTCGCTGCATTGATCCAAGTGGTGAGCGAGAGTCGCCTCTCAAGCGCAAAGCGCTATCCCATTGCGGACAAGCTCTTTTTCGAGTCTGATTCGTGGCAGCTGGAGGATAATTTTTATATGGAACGAGATTATAAATTAAACATGTAAATAATCATGCGGAAAATAAAATAGAAAACAAAGAAATGTTCGATGAAAGATGGCATTAGCGTCTCCTATTCGTTTGTCGCCGTAGAGCCGACATTCGACTTAGGAGCCAAATTATAATGTCGCCGCAGCGGCGACGTTCGTCCGCAAAGGGTTAAAACTAACCAGCTTAGAGCGGTATCCAACGATAAAAGCGTCTCTTTTTGGAACACTTTCCTGAAACTTGGTACACGCTTAAGAGGTTAAACTCATCTCCACGATATTATACACGAAACTCACCGCAAGAGAGTTCGCGCAGCGGTTACAAACAACGCGTCTCTGGGAGGAAATTCAAGGATTCCAAGCAAATTCGGCGCGAGCAAACAATTTCGACGTCGAAACGAGCGTCCGAACTTTTCTAAGGAGGAACGTGTTGCAGCAACCAGCGGCGTGTAATTTGCAGAAATGATTTTCGTGGAAAATCAGGGCACGCTTAGGGCGTTGGCGTGCGCTTTCGTGAGAACTACTCGCCGATTCTCAGGTCGGCAAAAACCGACCGCCATTGAAAGGGTGGTCGAAAGGGTAGAATAAAAGAGATACAAACGTACTAAAAAAAAAGGAAACAAAAAATTGCCGGGCCATCGAGAGCGCCTCCGGCCATCGATAAACACCCGAGAAACGCGCACCAACTAAATTTGTACGCTAATGACACGCTCACGGCTCGTTTCGTGCAGCAAATTCGATCGTCTTCACTTATTATCAAAAATATCCGACCGATAATGCCGGTGTATCCGACTCGGCAACGATCGACATCTTTGAGAGCCGAGCATTCGTCGGTGTATCGCGTGAGATTGAAAAAGAGAACCGAACCGACTGTTACGATGTTTACTTTGTACTCTTTGCTACAATTGAATCATTGAAACGATTCTCGAATGGGACTCGAACGGGATGTTTGCTTCGATTTCGACGCCGCTTCGTGAACGAAACAGTGATTCTAGCTGAGAAAAAATTATATCTATCTGAGGCAATTTTTTATATCAATTTTTATCAATTTTTATATCAATTTTTATATTAATTTTTATCAATTTTTATATTAATTTTTATCAATTTTTTGAATTTTTATATCAATTTTTTGAATTTTTATATCAATTTTTATCATTCTAAAGAGTCACTGTAAGAGACTGAGTTTTCAGGTTCACAATGGTTTGAACATTGGAGAAGTAATTGTGATGTTAATGTTTACTTTGTACTCTTTGCCACAATTGAATCATTGAAACGATTCTCGAACGGGACTTGAGGATGTTTGCTTCGATTTCGACGCCGCATCGTGAACGAAACAATGATTCTAGCTGAGAAAAAATTATATCTATCTGAGACAATTTTTTATATCAATTTTTATCAATTTTTATATCAATTTTTATCATTGTAAAGAGTTACTGTAAAAAACTGAGTTTTCAAGTTCACAATAGTTTGAACAGTGGAGAAGTATGTTAATGAAGATTGAATTGAGTTTTGGATTATTGTGAGGTTAATCGGAACATCGGTAAGAAATCTAGCATTCTAAAATGCAGCACAGTGCTGATTTAAATTTTTGAGATCAATTCGGAGCTCGGTAATTAAATAATCTGAAGATAAAAAAATTTTCAATGCGCGATTCTAAAACAAAATTTAAAAAAATCATACTTAACATATGATTTTCGTTTTCAATCGTGGCCACTGTTTGGCTTACGTTCTTAAGATAATTATTTTATAGTTACTGTGAGAGCTACAAAAATTCTGAAACATATCTCCGTATATTAAAAAAGAACCTGGTCTAACCAAGAACTGATACAAGTATTTACCCTATCTTATATAATTCCCAACAAACATCCTTCAACAAATTACAAAATAACATTCCAAAAAACTACAAAATTCTTACAAACTCACATAACTATTCAAACACACACACAAACTGCGCAAAGAATGTTAAACACCAAGAAAACAAAGAAAAAAAAAAATATATAGCATCTCTCCAATAAAGACCCCAATTCCATCGCACATTGATTTTCCCATCCTTCACACGCAAATACTCGTATCCAACCGAGCAGCGCGCGATTACTCTCAGATTAAACAGCTCACACGCTTTTTCCCAGCGATCTCGATCCAATCAGCTCCCCCAAAGAAAATGGTAACCACGTTAGCTCGTCGATCCAATTTTTTTTCCTTGCCTACCGAATCAATTTAGAGACCGACCGAAGCGAAACGTCGACGAAAGAGCAGAAAAAGAAGAAGAAAAAAAGGAAAATAAAGAAGAAAAACAGACCGACCAGCAAATAATTACCGACAACTTAATTATCACAGCGTACAACGTATCAGGCCGGAAGAGTGTCACGAAGGCGAGCCAATTATCGTCCCCGAAGTCGTTGGCGCGGTCGAGAGCCGCGTTTTTGGACCGGCCAATTTCACGAACCAACCAGGAAACGAATCGTCGTTGGAAAAATGAATAAAGTCGCGATAAAAACAGGTGGTTCCACCCCTTTTCGTCGATAGGAATCTTCGTCGAACAAAGAGGACCAGAGGGTGGTTCGCTATCCTAATGGCATCCTGGCGAGACAGAATGAGAGGAACGCACTCAGGGGGCCCACCATGGGAATGCCAGGCCGCGTTCCCGTCGATGCACGCTGGCCAGGTTCTCTATTTTCGACCGGCAGCTCGCTACGGAGCCGCTAGCCACACCGATTCCTCGATTAAAGGGGCGTTGCGGAGAGGCCAGCATAAATTCGTGAGCGTGTATTCGTGGCAGAACTCACCTCAAGAACTAGCCTTGGCGATATGCTTCTGCCACGTTCGAGCTCGATTTTATTTTAAGATCGCTTCTCACTGTTGGCGGGAAACCGTTTAAAAATTCCTCGCGACGCTTCGATAGCGTCCGTTGAGGATTTTGTTGGAAATTGTTGGGTTTTAACAGTGAGACTACCAGAGGGGTTACAAAAATCAGAAATTTCTTACAGAAGTTCTATTAACACGTTAACACATTGCGTACGGCGCTCTGCTCGCGCAACACGCTCCCAGGACATTTTTGGGCACATTTTTGGGCGCTGCTAGAAACACTTCGTACGATGCATATATTCACTTTTTCAATTCGCATTCGGTAGCAGATATTCGCATAAAGTATTCTTAAATGTTGCTATATATTTTTGATACATCTTTTACATTTTTTACACTTTTAGAAATTTTAATTACTTATTTTACAAGTTTGAATGATCCTTTGAATAATCATTTTTTTTTCGCTAAACATTTGTTAACACGTTAAACGCCACGCAGATTCTGGTCGACTTTCCTTCAGGCTCTGTGCTATGATACTAATTCGAAAACATTTGGTCGCAAAATGGTTAAGAATTTAAAAAGAAAATTGTAAACGTTTGCAAAGGAACGTGATATCTTCGTTTAATTTGATTTAATAGAACTCGTTAATGAATTATAAGGTATTATTTTTTGAAATTGATGCTGTCACTTTTCGGAAATCAACGATGTCTAAACGAAAATTTCAGCGTCGGTCCGTAGGAACCGGCGTGGCGCTTAACGTGTTAAGGGAATACGCAAGACTTCGTTGCAATGGTAACGGAACAAGACGTTATTTTTAGTTCCTTAAATCGTCGATTGAGTCGAAGGAACCTGAAATTGAGATATCTCGTCTCCCGGCCACAACCTTCGGATTGCTAAAGACGAGATATCTCGTCTTCCGTACGCAATGTAATAAGCGCCGGTCCCTGCGGACAGACGCTCAAATTTTCGTTTAGGTGTCGTTGGTTTCCAAAAACTGACAGTATCAATATCAAAAAATAATACCTTATAATTCATCAACGAGTTCTATTAAATCGCATTAAACAAAGTTACCATCTTCCTTTCCATGCTTTTACAATTTTTTTCTTAAATTTCTAATTATTTTGCGACCAAATGTTTTTCAATTATTATCACAGCACACAGCCTAAAGGAAAGTCGATCAAAATCGATTTCCGCAAACCTAGCGTCAATACGCCTGGGTGTAATAAAAATTAATTAAATTGCTCCGAGTCTTGGTACAGTTGCACCGCCGGTACCATTCACGATAATATTTATTTTCCACCGATTGAGAGTTATTGGTGAATTTTTAAAAAATCGTTGAGCGTTTAAAAATAATTGTTGAGACTGAAATTTAGAGTGATTCGCGAAGAAACGATGAGCTCCTTTATACTTTGAGTTAAAAATGAATAGAAAATAATACATTTTAATTGGGTCGATTTTAATCATTGCAAATGTAAGTCTAATGTAACGCATTTTTTTAAATAAAAATATAACGATGCGCCCGAAAGTAAATCAATGTGAAAATAAATGATTACGTCCAAAATATAGGCAGTCCGCGTGACGAGTTTACTCGTCTTACCCGGTTAACAGGTTAACACTAAACCTACCAACGATTAAAGCAGACTTATTTGTAGCCGAACAAATTAAAACGATATGTATTCTAAAAAATTCGCAACGCAAGGAGAACGAATCTTTACCTATATTTCTCGCAGAAAATCGCGAAAAATCAAAATGATAGGTATTCTAAAAAATACATAACGCAAATAGAACGAATCTTTACTTATATTTCTCACAGAAAATCGCGAAAAATCAAAATGATAGGTATTCTAAAAAATACGCAACGCAAGGAGGACGAATCTTTACCTATATTTCTCACAGAAAATCGCGAAAAATCAAAATGATAGGTATTCTAAAAAATACGTAACGCAAGGAGGACGAATCTTTACCTATATTTCTCACAGAAAATCGCGAAAAATCAAAATGATAGGTATTCTAAAAAATACATAACGCAAATAGAACGAATCTTTACTTATATTTCTCACAGAAAATCGCGAAAAATCAAAATGATAGGTATTCTAAAAAATACGTAACGCAAGGAGGACGAATCTTTACCTATATTTCTCACAGAAAATCCCGAAAAATTCTTCCAACTGAATCGTTGTAAATTTATAGAAATTCTATGAAAAATTACAAGCAGGTCATTTTGACCGCTTTGGTAGCTTTAATGTTAAGTATCTGTTAGAACGGGGTTGAGAGCCACTGATCGGGTATGCTGAATACCGTGGGGATCGTCATCGTTACTAAACTCGACTAGACTGCCTTGAATTCCAAAACGATAATATTGGTGAACGATAAGGATGCAGGATAATGAATGCGGCCCTGGAAGGGGTAAATATATTTGTGTTAGGGAGGTATTTGATAGAGTTGAAGAATTTAAGAAATCTGTTCGAGATAACTGGAGTGTGATATGAAAATTACCGGGGAGTCGAAATGAACTCTGGATAGATTTAATTAACCATCGACTGAGGGATGAGTTTATAAAAAAAAAATTTTACACGAATTTTAACCCTTTGCACTGGTAAACTTTTTTAACCGTGTAAGGATGGTCGAAAGCGGGGATAGGGCAAAATATGGCAAAACACAAAAGTCTCAAAAAGATTATTTTATTCCAAACCGTCTCCTAACGCGGGCTTAGCTAGACTGCCCTTTGTCTCTCCTCTTAGTCCGTTTTCGGAAAACCCGGGCCCCACCACTAGAGCGGGCCATGTGCATTTCTGCCTAGCCGATTTCCCAGACACTTGGTGACCAGGCATCTCGCTCAGGCAGTATCATAAATTAACCCTCATGCAGGGCCTTGGTGCCGTAGGCGCTCTTACGCCTTACAACCGTTTGAGTCCCAAGCATCGCGATCGCGCTTTTCAGATTTTGTGTCGAAAAATGCCAGTACATTTCGAGCGCTGTGGACAACCGACGGTGCAGTCACCGATTGTCGAAGTAGCGCGCTCAGATTTACCGACGCGCGTGCATCGCACAGCTCCTTTTTTTAACGTAAATAATACAGATAAAACATTTTGTATTTCATTGTTACCTTGTCAATAATTTTTATCGAACAAAACTTGAAACATTTATAAACTTACAGTACGCGTATATAATAATACAGATGTATTTCGTAAAATAACGAATTACGAATTAAAAATATTTTTTGTGTCGCGAACAATTTAAATGGAGAGTAACACTTATAATTTTTTTCTTCGCAATGGATTGAGACAAGCGCTATCGCACCGCCTGGGTCTTTTCGTACTCGTTTAGAGAAAGCGCGGTTGCGCTGTTCGCGATTTTTCGACAGTGTTTTTTCAATACCCCTTGGGACTCGAACGGTTAAGTTTGAAAGGACTATTGTGAAAACTTAAAGCGATCTTTTGGAAAGAAAGTTTACGATTTCTTATTTATTTGGTTAATTTACTTTTATTTTGAAATAACAGAAGCGTTTGAATCGATGAAAATATAGAATTTAATTAAAAATATAATCTATGAAGAAAATTATGCGTGTCGCCATAGCGGCGCCAGCCGAGTGCAAAGTGTTATTATTGATGTTACAGACGGAGAGGTAGATTTATAATGCGTGAATTTAAAGGAACCGTGATATTTGAAATTAAATATAATTTGTAGGAAATTTAAAGATGCAACGTTGTTCAAAATACGTAATGTCCAAAATATACAAAATAATTTCCTATATAAAATAAAATAAAGTCCTAAATAAAAAATAATCTCCTACAGAATAATTTCTTGTAGGAGAAATAATTTTCTATTCACGTTTCACTGTTTTCCCTATATTATCAAAAATATGTAAATTAATTTAAATACTAATTTAAATTCAAGTCAAACTTAGTATTTCAGTCCAGTTAATTATTTACTACTTAAATACTGATTTTAATTAATTTTTCTCCGCTTTCGCGTTAAAGAAAATATACTCGAAAATAATAAAAATAAAATATCTATGTATCAAGACAGTATAATTATTAGAAACTAAAAAAAGATTGTAAATATAAGAGGAAACTAAAATTTACCTTAAATTGGAAACATCAAAATGGCGTCCCTTCACGAATAATTAACAAAGTGTGTAATTAAACAGTATCTCGAATTATCAAATACAAAATCTACGAAACAGAAAAAGGTTGTAAGAGGAACACCGTTTTCAGAAGCACGGCGCGGATAACTTGTTATAAATTCAACGAATTATATTTAAATTTTCTATTTCAGTATCCCTGCGTTTCCTACGCTTTCTTGGAAACACTTCTAAATATGCGTATGCTAATCTGTGGGAGAGAAGTCTTGTGAACAAGGCGGATGAGGAAGAGCTTCGTAGCCCACTTGTTGCCACTTTTTAGAGGTCTAGAGGAATTGCCACATGTGGTCTTGCGTTAACACTGAGAAGAATCGGTCCTCTTATGTTTCATTAGAGACAATTAACGCTTAAACGACCCCTTATATATCTTCATCAAATATTTCAACGGAAATAATTAAACGCTTATTACAATTTTACTTAAAAAAAAAAAAGAAGAAGAAGAAAAAAAAGAATTAAACTAAACTAACTTTACGTCCAATTTTATTTCCTTTTTCTCGATATATTTATTAATCAAGATACAGAAAGATTTACGTTACACAAATAGTTTTGGCTTCTTCATAAATCTGCAAGTAAACTTTTATTTCACTTTTATCAGCTATGATGATTAACTACTAAATATTCATGTAATTCCACGTACTGATTATAATCGCATGCTAAGAGTTTCATTCAGCCATCGCCTCAACGCGATTAATCTTAGTCAGCAAGACCAACGAGATTCGCTTACATCCAACAATTTTATCATAATATAGTGCATTTAAGAGAAAAAGAAAAAAATAAAGTGATAAATTAACGTTTATCGCTAGAACGGGTAAAAATACAAAGCAGAAAGGAAGTCGAAAGATTGTTGGGACGTGATACGTTTGATCATCGACTGGCGGTTTTTAACAAGCACCTTCCGACCCAAAAGGGTTGAGAAGGAAGCCACACGCGGAGGTTTCTTCAAATTAACTGCAAAGGATCTGTGAAATGAAGCGTTGGTGTCGCGGAGAATTTCTTGGGCTTCCTATAACCCTAAGAACACCGGATCGTAAGGAAAAGAAGTATCTAACGTGACTACATGCAAACGATCTTTACAAACAACGAGTCTCTGTTATCTTTCGGTTTTGTGTTTTAACGCAGGATCGAGGCGAATTTATCATTTTTTGTTTGATAATGAAAAAAAAAATATTAATCAATATTTAGAAAGTTGGGCTTTTTATTATAAATTCGTAATTCGTACTGGTTTGATTTGAACGTTAGTGATAACTAATTTTTTTTTAATTTAAGAATCTTTCTGTTAATTCTTATTTTGATCCGGTGACTTGTAACAAAATATAAAATATGAAACGAATCGTCTCTGCTTTGTTCTGACTTGAATACTTCCTTAATACAAGGTTTACGGACATTGATTGGATTATTTTGATGGGTACATTGAAACAGAAATTTTTTGGAGTATCATTAGTTCAGTTTACAATAGATTAATAAATTTCTGTTAACAGAGAATTATTTAGTACGTTTTTCAAATAAAGGAAACAGAAATTTTTATTTTTTAAGCTTCCACAATTCAATCTGTTTATCTTTAACACTAAAACTATTGATTAATCAAAATGACTTCATAGTTTCTTATAGAAATTTTATTAATTCACAACGATGCATTTTTGGGGATTTTCTATAACTTTTTGTAAAAAATATGTACAAAGAATTGTTACCTTTATTTCTTTTTATACAAATAAGTCTACTTTAATCGCTGGTTCTAGTGTTAATTTCTGAACTTAGACGGTATGAAGCTTCAGACTTTTGAGGATTTTATAATTTTAAAAGATTTTTAATAAAAATATTTCTATATATAAGGAAGATGAATTTTTATCAATAATATTTCCTGAAAATATAATTAAATATAGTATAGTTAAAACAAAGACATTTTAAACGATACTCGAATTTCACCAAGGATTTTCCCTCAATTGATAATAACTAACTTCATGACTTTTTCTTATTCATCTCTAAACTATTCTTAAAGCTGCACTCTAGTTAAATTAAAAAAAAAAACACGGAATCCCTTCCTGAATTGTACTCGTAAGAGTCGGAATAGTTTAAAATTAAATTTCGATAAACGAAATTATGAAAAAGCCACGAAGCCCTAGTTTTTCACAAAAGGTTTGTCGTTACCGTGACAACTCGTCGTAGCGAATATATTCATCATATCTCGAGCTCTTACAATATAAGTTGCGTTATTTATTCTAAAAGTAAAGGTTCTGTCATTTAAAACAAAGAACTTTAAGTTGAGTTAATAATTAATACCTTAGTAAAAATCCTGTTAACTAGTTAATTTCCCTACACACTCCTACAAATTCTTCCATCAATATTCTCACCGCCACCTAAAAATAAAAAAAAATAAAAAAAAATACAGCTTCGTTAGAGCCAAACAGAATTTCTCACATCCTCCGTGCAACGAAACAATCATTCTCATTACATCCCAGCATTATCGAGCACAAATGGTATCCCCGATAATTCTCGACCCGAACATTTTGCTCCTCCATTCGAATCACGTTTCTATTTACTATTACAAATTCCGCTTGCACACAACGATCATCGACAATTCGGATTCAACGTGAACCCGAGCGATAGAATAGATTTCACAGCGATCCAACACACTCGCTCCGAAAACAAAGTGAAGCCACTATGTAACAGTCTATCCGACTGTTCCAACAAATTGCAGGAGGGGGTGGAAACTTTTATCGAAACTACGTGTGTACTGACCTTTTCCTAAGGCGAGCTCGACATATCGAAATCTCGCCACGGATCGGTTAAATATGAACAGAAGTAAACGTGCACGCCGCGAATAAGCGAAATAAAGGTCTGCATTCCAGTGTCGGCGATTTTCTCTACGTATCGAGGGTAGTTGAGCGTACCGCCCAACCCCGGTATCCTATCTAAAGCGACAGCCAATAAAATGGTGCAATTACAGCGATTGCAGCAGAGACGGCTGCGTTAAATCGCTCCACCCAATCTGTTAGAGCGTAGTGAAATTAAATAACGATTCTGTTCGACCGAGCCTTTTATTTCAACCTCGATACGGATTGAGTTATCAGAGCCGCCGCTATGAATTATTACGGTTATACTGCGCGTGGTCCTTGTTACGCGTAAAGTGCTGTACGAACTGCTGGTAATTCTGATGTTTTTACGGGTGTTTCGCTTCGAGTTGGAAATGAAGGCGTCTCTCGCGTATAGGCCATTGCGGAACAGTGCAGGAACTCTAACTTTTTTCGGTGTATAAATTCATTTATCGATTTAATTTTGGCGGTCATTTAACCCTCTATGGGACCGTGCGACTTAAAAGTTAGAAACTGATGCGTCTATATTTTAAAAAATTAATTTTAGTTATGCACTATTAAATTTGATTACTGTATTACCGAAGCGATACCACGATCCATCTACAGTAATTATTAGTTAAGACATTTTCAAATCAAAGTGAACAACTGTAATCAATCGTAATTTTTTCTCCAATAAGCAGACAAAATTCGGGCTATAGAGGGTTAATGCTCTTTAATCCTTTCGGTACGAACGCCGGATATACCGGATATACCGAATTCAATTGTGATTTTTTTTTTTAAACACTCTAAGGAACCGTGCGACTTGAAAGTTACAAACTGATGCATTAATATTTTAAAAAATTAATTTTAGTTATGCACTATTAAATTTGATTACTGTGTTACCGAAGTGACACCACGATCCATCTACAGTAATTATTAGTTAAGACATTTTCGAATCAAAGTGAAAACTGAGAGAGTTAATAAAAACAAAGAGTAACTGAGAGTATCTGTGATGTGGTCCTGTGACATCGAGGCAGTGTTTGGATTCAACTTACGTTCAAATCTTTCAATTTCTCAATTTTTTGGTACATTTTTCAAATGACGAATAATCACTCGTACGCAGAAAGACATTAACCAGAACAAGATACAACGACTACTGAAATTTCTACAAAATACTAAGCATCTCCATAAATTTTAAACATTTTTCCTAGAAACTGAGTCGCTATTAACCCAACTTAGTCAGTGATGTGACTTGAAACAAACAATTAACACAGAAAAAAAGAATAAATTATAAACACCATGCAACGGAAATTAAATATTTGTTACTCCACTGACAACTACGGAATTATTCATTTTTTCCCGCGTTAAAGAAACTGTTTTCTTAGCAGTAAAAGCTGCATCGAATTTTAATACGCATCCATATTTCGATCCAAATCGTAACACTAAAACTATCAACGATTAAAGTATACCTATTCGTACCAAAAAAATTACAATAATCCGTAACGCAAGAGAACCATATAGTTAACCTTATATTTTACAAAAAATGACGAAAGATACTCAGAAATGGAGCCTTAAAAATTGATAAAATTTCCATGAAAAATTACGAACCGGTTCTGGTAGTTTTAGCGTTAGAAACAATCGCTTCAGCTGAAAATAAAGATTCATATTTTTTATACATTAAAGCGTGCAGTTAAAAATTTTGTTCCATCAAAGCGTTATCTTGTAATAATATTTATGAAAAAGTTGCTGGTCTTCGGAGTGTTAATTTACAGCTTAGAACTTATTTGATTATTCATTCTGGTAGTGTCAGTGTTAAAAGTACAAAAAGAACGGAAAGAATTACCCGCGGCTGTTCGGTTAGCTCCAGAAATATCGATCGACGTTTATCTCCATCTCCAAGTTCTCCTGTCGATTTGAAAACCTGCAGTCGGACGTCTCGAAATCCGATTCTAAACACCGTCAGCGTTTCCACGCGGGCTGTTCGATCGCGAGAAAGACATTTTGCTGTCAAGCGTAATCCTCCACCTCTCCGATATGATAATCGCGCGACGCGACCGCAACGTGAATTAACTCGCCGTTTATGCTCCGACGTGACGAATTATCACTGCGACGCGAAACAGTCACGGATTAAGCGTTCCAACTTCTACCGGGAAGAATTTAATGACTCGAGTTTATAAAAGCCGACGGATCGAGGCATGATGTTCGGTATTTTTGAGGAATTTTACCCGATACGGCGAAATTCATGAACCTTTGCCGAGGTAAAAGTGAAAGTTCCTCGGGCGCATGAGAAATAAATTTCTTTGAATAATGTGACTTAAATTAATGGGATCGTTTGAAGGTTTAAGTGTTGTTTAAAATAACGGTGTAAGATTAATATGCTGTTATATTCAAACATTAACCGATTCGATGTTTGATAGATGTTTTAATGTTTCCACTGTTTTGTGATAGATGTTGACAATAAAGCTATCGATGATTTAAGTTTAGTTGTTTCGTATGGAAGAGATATAAATGAAAGATGCGTAAAAAAATTGATAATGTGTGGTAGGTCAAACTTTAGATGTATTTTTGACAAACACTTGTATTCTTTAGGGTTTGTATTTATTATAAAAAATACTCAGTTGTATTATTATTTTCATTTATTATAATAAATACTCAGTTGCATTATTGATTGT